>BTPG01000008.1:43682166-43719666 GCA_036245525.1 Semisulcospira habei
GTCTTCTTCATTGCAGGTAGGCTGTAACTGAATTTCCATGCATAAAAGGACAGTTAGCTATTGGGGTTTTACGCCGTGCAGGTGACATCTCACGGCGGTGCATAAAACTTTTTTCTACTTTAGTTTACCTTGTCTGAAGATTTTGTTGTTTTCCTGGCTGCCACGTATACGGCCCGTTCATTTTTTTTTTCTTCTTCTGAGAAATGGTTATGCGTTACTACTGACGCTCGATGACTTGTCGCAACTTATGCAAAAGTATCTTATTTCTGAGGAAACACAACATTTTATGCATAGAAACAGTCAGCTTACACACCTATTTCAGACAGTATATATCTTTTGTCAATTATCGATAAATTGAGCTTGTTTGCAATACGACTTGCCGTACGGCGTTTTTTTTCGGTGACCTCTAGTCTCAGGTCACGGCAGACGCAAGATAGCGGTATCTAAATGCGCAGAAAAGATGCGCGAAACAGGTGTGTCCTACAACCTTAATACCGAATTCGCGGGGGAGGAAAGAGTCGGAGTACCCGGAGAAAGAACCCCCGACGGTCCGCCCGAATTCGTCCAGGCTCTGCTAGAGTACCTCATTGATGTTCGCTAGCTCCTTGTTAGATATTTGCACAGTTGTGTCGTCAGCGAACAGATCACAGTTAGCCTCTGGGTGAGATATGCACAGCAGCAGATCATTAATAAATAATAGAAGTTAGTTATTAGTTATTGGGGTTTAACGCCGAGCAGGCGACTAAGGCCATCTCACGGCGGGATGGGTAAAAAGCTGGTCAGCCAGACTAAAAGCAAAGTCATAAGACAAGATGTAAATTGTTACGTGGTGGAGTTGTAGTCGAAGTATGATAAACACACCAGACACACACGCACGTAGAGTTCTTTTAAATAGACCTCATTCAGCTGCAATCCGTCAACCGTGGCTTAAGGATGTAGACAAAACTGGAGTAACAGTTCCAACAATATTTAATTCAGCGATGCGATATCCACACAGTAATGCACTTTCAAATGCACAAACTACTGATACAAAGTCTTTTCCGCTTTGTCCACACTACGACTCAAAGTTTCTCATACACAGCGTCTCTCGCAATAAACTGCGTATCTCTACAACTGACAAAGCAAGACAATGTACTAACGGGCTTTCCCAGCGCCCTCCTTATATACACTATCAAATTCTAGAATCTTCTACGGAAATCATGAACTCAACCAGAACGAAACACGCAGCCGAAGCTCATTAACATAAACTTTCCAGAAACAATATATCAGGCTACAAAAGCACGGCTGCTCACTTCAGCTCTAATTTCTAGCATATAATAAAGACACATAAAAGTATGGTATCCCTATCTATGATAGCTCAAAAAGGTACGAGAACATTCACCAAACAAAATAAAAGCTGCTCACTACACGCGCACAGGAAAACAAAAAGTAGCGAAAATGTTGCGTTGTCACCTAACCGACGTGACACTTACGAGGCCACTAGACAGTGCGACCCTTCTACAACGGTCCGGACTACAACTTAACAAAACGAAATCGGCTCTACTCATGAACAAAAGAAAATCTTACTAAAAAGGCACAAAATCATAACCGTGATAGCTCAAATAAACAACATATCGTTACCTACGAATAACACACGTACGCTCTCACAGGATAACACAACCACAATCGAAACATTACCCCCCTCTTAAGAATGAAATTTCACAAAAAATTCTTCTCAAATTTCAAAAATACGGTTGTGGCTGTGTACACCTACACAAAACCCTAAACAAAAATAACTACACATCAAAAATCGAATTAACATAAACGTCTCACAGTTCCTGTAAACAGCCCTGAGCATCGAAATGTTTCATTCAAATGTTCTGCACACAGAAATATTCAATTAAACTGCTCTGCTCAGGTAATTCGCTCCAAAGTTCTGTGAATCCTCGATTAAACTAGAATAAATGTCAAAGTTCACTTCTGGATATCATCGAATCATGGGGTACAGTACACAGTTCACATAGTTATTGATCCTGGGTCAAACACTGTCGGCTCAGGAAAAGTGTCACAGTTCATACACACCAAATTGGATCTCTCTTGTTCCTTCGTGATAACAACTGGCGATCTGGAATCCATGTCGACTCTCAGGTCCGGCGTCTCTCGAACATTCTTTCTCGGTCCTTTACTCGTGTAGCGAAACAGAGACACGACTCGTCGCGAACGGGATTGTCGGATGTTAGATTAACCTCGGGCTGGTTGGTGTCTGTTGTCCCTGGGTCAGGTGTAAACCGATGCTCGAACTCTTGAGTCAGGACGCGCAGTTCTTCACGTTGAGTCTGGGTCAGATTCTGACCGAACTGGATATCTTCTACATCCTCTTTATGTCGGAGTTCATTAAGGTCAAATAGGTTCTCGTCGTCTAGTCTTTCATCATCAGCAAGACGCACCGATTCCGCCAATTTTTGTTTGTCTTGACCTCTCTGTAGCTCCACCAGTCTTTCTTTATTCACCACTGCTTCTTCCGTGTTGTCCGCCACTTTTAGAGGGATGGTCTGGTGACTCTTCTCTGCTTGACTTCTCGTGGTAACAGAACATATTTCAGGTCTCCACTCTGGATTTGGATCGTCTGCGTTTCTGGCACCATTAATGTTTCCGATGATGAGGTCGTAGACTGGCGTCTTCACGCACAACGCCTTCACCTCTCCTGTCAAGTATGGGGTGTCGACACTGACTTTGGCAAGGGGGATAATTCTTACAGTTCCGTCAGCCAAAATGAGGGTGGTCCACTCCTGTAGCTTCTGGTCTTCAGCTACTAGGTCCTCTCTCACGATGACGCAGCTACAACCAGTGTCTCTCAACACTCTCACTGGTGTGTCGCCGACGAATCCTGACACCACCGGCATGTTTGGCACTTCATTCTCAGGCAGCGCGATGTTTGAGACTGGTAAAAATGTAGTCCCATCTCCTACTGGGATGCGTCCATTTTTTCTGAAAGATTCGATCAGTTCTGGTGTCGCTCGCTTTTCTCTAGACTCAAAGTCACTGGATGATGTCATATCATTGGCTAATACAGCGGCAGCTCTGTGTTGAGACGTGGTACTGCTTCTGCCTGCTATCCCACGATCTTGGTTGGATCTTCTTCTGATGTCGCCTCGGGGAATATCTTTAGAAGGACACCGTATCGCTTTGTGACCTTTCTTTCCACAGAGAAAACATGTCAGGTTCTCCACCGGCTTGTATCTCGGGGTGTCTATGACATTGTGGATTTCCTCTGCTGGTGTAGACACACGCTGTGGCTTACTGGACCCGAACTTCATGTTGTGAGCGTCAAGGTATCTTTGAGCGAAGTCGGCCAGGGCCTTTAGTGACTGGTCTTTTTGCTCTCTAAGGTCGGCGGCCAGGTCCTTAGAACATGCGCTGAAAACTTGTTCTTTGATGATGAGGTCGCACAGGTCTTGGTACTCTCTGTTTAGACCAGCCAGCTCTACCCATTTCTCCAGGTAGCTTCTGATTCTCTCAATGAATAGGCCGGGTGTTTCTCCTTCTTCAGGCTTGCAGTTCCGAAATCGTCGCCTGTAACCCTCTTCAGTGAAGTCGTACTGTTTCAACAGGGCGGCTTTCAACTGAGTATAATCTTCGGCTTCTTCTCTTGGTAAGCGGGTGTAAAATTCAAGCGCTTTGCCAGTTAGAAGTGCGCTCAGTTTAATAGGCCAAGTCTCTTGTTTCCAATTGTTGCTATTTGCGAAGCGCTCGAATCGCTCCAAATAAGCGTCCATCTTATCTGAATTTTCAATGAAAGGTGGAAGTTTTGGCGCACGGGCTGTTTGTTCTCTGCTCGCTAATGCTATTGCTTCATTAGTTCTCTGGCTCTGTGCCTCAATCTCCATCTGCTTTAGATGAATTTCGTGTTGACGCTGCCTCTCCGCCTCTTCTCGCTCCTCTTCTCGTTGTTTCTCTGCCTCTCTTCGCTGTTTCTCTGCTTCTTCTGCTTGGATTTCGAGTCTCCTGATTTCACGTTCTTTGGCTATTTCTTCTCTTTCCAGTCTCTCCTTTTCTTCTTTCTCTCGTTTCTTTTCTTCTTTCTCTTCTCTCTCCAGTCTCCTTTTCTTCTCTCTCTCGTCTCTTTTCTTCTTTCTCCTCTCTCTCCAGTCTCTCCTTTTCTTCTCTCTCTCGTCTCTTTTCTTCTTTCTCCTCTCTCTCCAGTCTCTCCTTTTCTCCTCTCTCTCGTCTCTTTTCTTCTTTCTCCTCTCTCTCCTTTACAAACTCGAAGAGTTGAGCTCCTTCCAGTCCACATTCCTTTCCAATTTTCAGGAATATCTCCATCTCCGATGTCGCCATCTCTGCTTTTCACTGCTGGCTGTTTTCTCCTGCTACCCTTTCCACTTAACCAACTGAAGAGGTCTCGTCGGGGTCGCCAAAATGTTACGTGGTGGAGTTGTAGTCGAAGTATGATAAACACACCAGACACACACGCACGTACAGTTCTTTTAAATAGACCTCATTCAGCTGCAATCCGTCAACCGTGGCTTAAGGATGTAGACAAAACTGGAGTAACAGTTCCAACAATATTTAATTCAGCGATGCGATATCCACACAGTAATGCACTTTCAAATGCACTTTCAAATGCACAAACTACTGATACAAAGTCTTTTCCGCTTTGTCCACACTACGACTCAAAGTTTCTCATACACAGCGTCTCTCGCAATAAACTGCGTATCTCTACAACTGACAAAGCAAGACAATTTACTAACGGGCTTTCCCAGCGCCCTCCTTATATACACTATCAAAATCTAGAATCTTCTACGGAAATCATGAACTCAAACAACCAGAACGAAACACGCAGCCGAAGCTCATTAACATAAACTTTCCAGAAACAATATATCAGGCTACAAAAACACGGCTGCTCACTTCAGCTCTAAATTCTAGCATATAATAAAGACACATAAAAGTATGGTATCCCTATCTATGATAGCTCAAAAAGGTTCGAGAACATTCACCAAACAAAATAAAAGCTGCTCACTACACGCGCACAGGAAAACAAAAAGTAGCGAAAATGTTGCGATGTCACCTAACCGACGTGACACTTACGAGGCCACTAGACAGTGCGACCCTTCTACAACGTTCCGGACTAAACTTAACAAAACGAAATCGGCTCTACTCACGAACAAAAGAAAATCTTACTAAAAAGGCACGAACTCATAACCGTGGTAGCTCAAATAAACAACATATCGTTACCTACGAATAACACACGTACGCTCTCACAGGATAACACAACCATAATCGTAACATAAATATATCTTAAGAATATGTCAGGCTAAAATGTCGCACGAGTCTTTAAAAGAAAATATGTCTACAGATTCTCAAAAAGGGCAAAATAAAGAAATTCACAGTCTATGAATGCTCAGATCTTGTTAAAAATATTGCATTCTCTCAAGAAATTGAAGATTTTGTCCGGGGGAACATCCCGAAACAAAACCTTCAAGGAGTCTGCTGTGAAGTGTTTATATCTCGTGGCAATTAGATCAGCACAATACAGCAAAAAGTGTCGAACAGAAAACTGCTCATCACAGGCAAAACACCATGGACGCTCATCCTGTTTAAGTAAGTAAGAGTGCGTAACATACGTGTGCCCGATGTGGAGCCGAGTAAGGACAGTCTCCTCATGACGGCTGCCGCAGCGGAAAAGTAGACTGTCGGACACCGTAGGAAGAGCTTCATGCAGCTTGTTCCCTTCCTCTTTGTCCCACTCGGACTGCCACTCGCGGGCTATGTACGCACTAATCACAGGTTTAAAATCACTATAAACAGTCTCTGTGTCAGGGACATGGTCACTGCGGGCACTGTTGGCAGCAGAATCTGCGAGTCTGTTGCCTTCGATGCCCACATGGCCCGGGACCAAAATAAAAATGATGTCATAATATTCCTTCATCAAGTCTGCGTAGACCTCTCTAATCTGCACCAGCAGTGGGGGGTCTGTTCCCGCGCCCTGAAGGGCCTGCAGTGCAGAAAGAGAGTCAGAAAGAATCAGGAAGTTCCTTTCCCGAGACTGATAGGCATGCTTGAGTGCCAGCAGAATTGCCTGCAGTTCTGCACTAAATGCAGAGGAATGGTCAGGGAGCCGGAGCGTAAATGGGCGTTTAGGATGGTGAGAGGACACTGCAGCCGCAGCAAGTCTCCCATCCTCAGACTTGGACCCATCCGTATAAAGACGACAATAGCCAGAAAAAATTGAAAGGAGTTCATTGAGGCTCTGTTGGTATATGGCTGGTAGGGTACAATCCTTCTTGTGGGCGGTCAAGTCCAGCAAGATGTCAGGAACTGATAGTAGCCAGGGTGGAGTGATGTGCTGCAGAGATTCCGAAATTTTGTCCAGGTCCACTCCGGCCGCTCGCAGATGAGGTCGGACACGGAAAGAAAGTGGACGGACAGCTCCCGGATGGGCATCGTAAATCTCTGCAAACGACGGGTTAAAAACACAATCATAGGCAGGATTGTTTGGGTGGGCATTCAGCTTCAGGACGTAGCTAAGCATGAGGCGGATGCGACGGAGCCTGAGAGAAGGCTCCCCTGCCTCGGCATACAGACTAGGAACTGGAGATGTCCTGAAGGCTCCCAGACATATTCGCAGACCTTGATGGTGAATTGTGTTCAGACGCTGTAGAACAGACTTGGAAATCTAGTTTGGACGGAACAAGGACCCGGTACAGTCGAAGTAAGACAATGCGGTCTGCACCCCAGTCAGTACGACCAACGACACGAAGAATGTCGAGGGCTTTCTGACAAGAGGTTCTAAGGTAGTTAACATGGTTGCGGAAGGTCAATCTTTTGTCAAAGATGACCCCAAAAAACTTTGCCTCTTCGGCCACCTTAATTGGCAATGCTCAGGCATTATTCTGGAAAAAAATCGTCTGGTTAGTAAAATGCACACAGACTGTCTTGGAGGGCGAGAACCTGAATCCGTTGAGAGGCACCCACCCCTGGATGCGATCAACGCACAGCTGCAAGCGCCTCTCAAGGGACGCAAGTCCTCGACCTCGTGCACACAAAGCAAAGTCGTCCACAAACAAAGAGCATCCAGAATCATCCTTGACGGCTTTTACAATGTTGTTAATTTTAATGCTAAATAAAACAGGAGATAAAATGCTGCCCTGCGGGACACCCATCTCCTGTTCAAAGGAGTCGGAGAGGGTGGGCCCACACGGACATGGAACGACCGGTTAGACAAAAAATGTGAATAAAAACGGACAGGTGCCCTTTAAAACCCATGTCCGACAAATCAGACATTATACCATATTTCCAGGTAGTATCATATGCCTTCTCAAGATCGAAGAAAATTGCATAGACATGCTGCTTGTTGACAAAAGCATCTCGGATAAACGACTCAAAGCGGACTAGATGGTCAGTTGTAATACGGAAGCGCCGGAAACCGCATTGGAGGTCTGTGATGAGACCCTGTGACTCAAGATGCCACACCAGATGGGCGTTGACCAAGCATTCCATAGTTTTACATAAACAAGATGTCAAAGCGATTGGCCGGTAGTTGCCCGGGTCGGAGGGATCCTTACCCGGCTTGGGAATTGGCACAACCACAGCCTGGCGCCAAGATGGCGGAAAATGACCGGTTATCCAGATATGGTTAAAGGCCTTGAGAAGTACAAGGCGTGAATCCCCAGGCAGATGTGTTAGGAGCTGATAGTGGATGTTATCTAATCCAGCAGCAGAGTCATGACATTTCTGCATGGCTTGCTGCAATTCTGAAAATGTAAAAGGGGCATTATAGTCTTCCGAGTTATCCCGATATAAAATCACAAGTACAAGACTCTCGCTTCTCCTTCTCTCTCTGGAAGAAAGGTGAATAATGCTCTGTTGAAGAATTATGGGCAATGGTGGAGGCAAGCAAATTGGCCTCAGCCATTTTATCCGTGACCAAACTGGCACCATCTCTAAGATGGCCGACAAAAGCCTCAAGCCACCTCTGCCCCTAATTCTTCGAACAGCCTTCCAGACATTTTGGGACAGAGTCCTAGAAGATAAAGAGGAGACGAAACGTCTCCAGGAAGCATGGCGTTCACATTAAAAAATGTAACGGGCTTACGCCCTCTGTCTTTTAAAGGTTAAAATATTCGCTTTGCGACGGATTACGAAAAGCACGTCGCTGAGCAGATTTGCGCGTTTTTTGGGCCTTGCGGCACTCTTCATTGAACCATGGTACTCTCGGGTTCCGAGGGAGTGATGTGGAAGTTCTAGGGATGGTTTCACCTGCTGCGTCCAACAAAATAGAAGTAAAACAAGAAACAGGTTCTTCAGCTGACATGACCACCTCCTCTGTAATGCGAGACTGACAGAGGGAGGCGAACAGAGGCCAGTTAGCTTTCATGCGATTCCAGCGCCCCACTGGCGAATCCTCCTCACAGCTGGCCGATGACAGGACTACTGGGAAGTGGTCACTACCACACAGGTCGTCGTGAACCTTCCAGTCAAGTCCAGCATGAGAGAAGGATCTCACACAGTAAGGTCTAGAACAGAACTAGATTCTGAACCTGGGTTAGAGTACGTAGGTGAGCCATCGTTAAAGACACATAGGTTAAGGTGAGAAAAAACATCTTCTAACATCTGACCTCTGCCATCATAGTGGTCACCACCCCAAAGGTGAGCGTGACTGTTAAAATCCCCCATGAGAATAAAGGGAGGGGGCAGCTGATCTACTAAGTTAAAAATATCATTACTACAGACCCGCAGCGATGGTGGCAGGTAAACACTGCATATGGTTATGGTCTTCTTCAAGGTAACCCGAGCTGCGACAGCCTGAAGACAGGTGTCGATGCTAACGGGGCTACATAAAATTTGGCTACGAATGAGAAGAGCCACTCCACCCGAGCGCCTCTCCGAATCAGAGCCTCTATGTATTACGTTAAAACCATTAAAGGACACTGGGTCAGAAGTCTTCAGGTAAGTCTCCTGAAGAGATATGACTGAGGGGTTATAGAACTTGACTAAAAGACGTAATTCCTCAAAGTTAGCTTGAAAACCACGACAATTCCACTGAAGCAGAGAGTACATGATTATGTCTTATCTGGGGGGTGAAGAGTTCCCACACCTTTTCCTTTACCTTGGAAGGAGTTGAAGAAACAGAGGGGGGCCGGCTCCCAGGCCTCCTCTGGTTCTTCGGAGAGGAAGGGAGTGGAGCTGCCGCATCATCAGCAACGACAACTTCCACTCCCTCCATCCGCTCCTCCAGTGCAGCATATTTGTTTTGAAGGGGGACATCAGTGTTCCCCTTCTGGGCCCGTGCGCACAGCGGTCCTATAGATTTCTTAGACTTCTGGTCCTGGGCAGCGTTCCTGCCACTAGAGTTAGCGGCCTTAGAAGGCTGTCCAGAGCCGGAAGCCTTTGGAGTTGACAGACTAACATGTTTGGGTGGGGGCTGAGGCTTAGGGGCAACAGAAGGCGGCACAACCGGACCGGCAGTGTCCGCCTTCTGTGTTCCCTGGCTCCTCGTCACCACCGGAGTAGGGTTACTCTCCAGGGGCGAGAGGAGCCGAGGCTCCGTCCCCAACCAAGAAGTTGGGGTTTGACATGAAAAGTCTTTGGTGGGGCTCTTGTCTGCCACCGCTGCACTGAAAGTATACACAGAGGTGTTAGAGGTTGGGGCAGCCGCAGCTGCACCAGGGCCTTCAACCAGTTTTTTGGCATCCAGAAAGGACAGCCCCTTATCCACACGTACCTGCTGAATCTTGCACTCGGATATCCAACGAGGGCATTTCTTATCCGAAGCCATATGTGCCCCCTGGCAGTTCACGTACACAGGGGGGTGCCTGTGCAGGACTCAGCAGAGTGTCTGGGCTTAGTGCAACGGGCGCTTGAAGCCTCTGCCTGGCGGCATGTCTTCTGCCCATGGCCATACTTTTGGCACTTAAAGCAACGGAGGGGGAGAGGGACGTACTTTTTCCCTTTCAGGGAGTAGTAACCTCCCCAGATGGTAGTAGGAGGGGTAGGGGTGCCAAACGTCAGGATGATGGTAGGGGGACGGATCTCCCCACCACCTCTCTTGGAAGCGAAGCGCCTGACGTAAGTCACCCCCTGAGACTTAAGGTTCCGTACAAGTTCATCTTCTGACAGTTCTGCCAAAGCTTGATCTTGGATTACGCCTCTTGTCGAATTCATAGTTTTGTGGGGTGTAACCTCCACTGCAGTGTCTCCGATGGAAGAGAGCCTCAGCAGCCCGCTGGAGTGTGCCCGGGTACGGCACTCCACCAGCAAGTCACCAGACCTGAGGCGCTTGGCCTCAGGCCTGCCAACACGGCTCCTGAGGGTTTCCCCCGAACAAGGGAAAGTTCGACGCATAATGGAGACTGCCCGAAAGATATAGTCAAGGGGATAAGCCCGATTGAACCATCTGAGCCACCACCTTCTATCACACGGTTGAATGCAGGGGAATACAGGCGCAGAGCACCTAATCAGCAGCAGAGGCTATAGCATGGTGCCCCGTATATCAGCCTGCATGTCAACAATGGGATAGGGCTCAACGTGACAAGAGCCGATTGACTAGGCCGGTACGACTAGCTTCCCGTTTAGGCAGAAGTCAAGGCTAAAGTGGAGTGTTTCAGCAACCAGGATCCTCTTCTCCCCCGACACGGGTCTCCAAGCACGGCAAACACTTGGGATCCAAAGGATCAAAAGCTCACGAGTATTTTTAAGGACCAATCGAACATGGTAGGACCTGGGTTAGCACAGCTCCTTAAAAAAACGGACCAGTGAAAAAGACTGAACAACATATCTGCTGACATCAAGTCCTAATCCTGGACAAAGATGGCACCCCTCTGCTAGTCCACTCAGTCAGGGACTGAGGGGACTAACCACCCACGCCACGTGGAGGCCGGTGCCCAGTGGGCAATAAAAAAAAATAGAAACAATAAAGGCCCTAGAATAGATCCCTGTGCAACAACACAAGTCACTACACCGTCTGATGAAGCTTTGCCATTTAGGACTTACTTTCTGTGCTCTGTTTTTAATAAATAATTACGGTATTTATAATGCGCTTATCTTATAATAATTATAACTCTAAGCGCGCACTCACATCTCACGCACGCATGCGCACGCTTAGACAACGGCTCGCGTACCATAAAAAGTGAAATACATTACGACAGTCGACTTGGGGTGGTGAGTGTGGTGATATAGTGCTAGAACTGTTGAAAGAGGTGAGTTTTGAGGGCGGACTGGAAGGAGGAGAGAGAGTGTTTCTGACGGAGAGAGAGTGGGAGAGTGTTCCAGGCGGATGGACCGTATACAGAGAAGGAGCGGGGGCCGAAAGTGCCGAGTTTGGTGCGGGGGATGTGGAGGCGGAGAGGGTCGGAGGCGGAGCGGAGGGAGCGGGGAGGAGTGTAGGGTGAAGTATGTTTGAGAGATAGGCAGGAGCGCAGTTGTTCAGGGATTTGTAGCAGAGAGACAGAATCTTGTATTGGATGCGTCGGGGGATGGGAAGCCAGTGAAGGAGTTTGAGCAGGGAAGTAATGTGGTCGGGTTTTTCTTTCTTAGGACGAGGCGGGCAGCATTGTTCTGGACACGCTGGAGGGTGAAAGTGGTGGAGTGAGGGAGGCCGGAAAGGAGAGAGTTGCAGTAGTCGATGCGAGATAGGATGAGAGAGACAGCAAGTTTGGTGGCAGCTTCGGTAGTGAGGTATTTTCTGATCTGACTGATGCGGCGGAGGTGGAAATATCATGCCTGTGCCGTGGCAGAAACAAAGCTGGTCATGGAAAGAGAGGAATCGAGGATAACGTCGAGGTTTTTGGCCGAGTCAGAAAGGGAGATGGGGGTGTGTTCGAGTTGAAGGTGGAGAGAGGAAGGGAGCTGGGAAAATTTCTGGCGAGTGCCTACCGGCATGGCTTCCGTTTTATCGTCGTTCATTTTAAGCTTGTTTGCTGTCATCCAGTTTTTCACGTCTTCGTAGCAGTCATCCGTGCGAGTCAGTAGTGACTGAGTGTTGTCGAGTTTGTCTTTGTCTAGTGGTTGTGAGTCGTCAGCGTAGAGGTGGTGGTTTATGTGGTGAGACTGGATGATGTTGGACAGGGGAGAGGTGTAGAGCGTGAAAAGGACCGGGCCCAGGACGGACCCCTGTGGAACTCCACAGGAGAGCGTGACTGGGTTGGAGGAGACGCCGTCGATGGTGACAGACTGCTGTCTGTCGGAGAGGTAGGAGAGAAACCAGGAGTGAGCAGAGTCAGTGATTCCAAAGGAGTGGTGAAGGTGGTGGAGGAGGATAGAGTGGTCTATAGTGTCGAAGGCAGCAGAGAGGTCGAGTAGCGTAAGAAGGGAGATGTTGCCCGAGTCGGTGGAGAGAAGCAGGTCGTTTAGGATACGTAGAATCGTTGTTTCAGTGCTGTGATGTTTGCGATAGGCGGACTGGAAGGGACTGAGGAGGTTGTTGTCGGTGAGGTGGAGGTTGAGCTGGTTGAGAACAACCTTCTCAAGAAGCTTTGACAGGAAAGAGAGATTGGAGACTGGGCGATAGATATATATTTGAGATATGAAGAAAACAAGAGAGAAACAGTATTTGAATTATGTGATAAAGTGGTATTTATTTTTCAGAAGGATGAAATGATTGACAATATCGAATGCCTTTTTAAGGTCTAGAAAGATTGCGCCTGATACTTTGTTGTCATTAATGGCAGAGAGCCATTTATCAATAATTAAGTTAGAATAGTCTGGCAGGAATGTAAAGATCGAAAACCGGATTGTGCAATACTAATCAGATGATTTTGTTCTAGGAAATTTAGGAGATGAGTATGCATGTCTTTCAAGTGGTTTTGAAATTGATAATAAAATGGGTATAGGTCAGAGAGAGAGAGAGAGAGAGAGAGAGAGAGAGAGAGAGAGAGAGAGAGAGAGAGAGAGAGAGAGAGAGAGAGAGAGAGAGAGAGAGAAAGAGAGACAGACAGACAGACAGAGACAGACAGACAGACAGACACATACAGACAGATAGATAAACATACACAAGGACAAGGACAGACGTACAGAAAGAGACAGACAGAAAGAGACAAACAGAAACAGACAAGGACAGCGACAGACCGAAAGAGACAAGAACAGCGACAGACCGAGACAGACAGACAGACGGACAGACAGACAGACAGGCAGACAGAGACAGAGGCAGACAGAAACAGAGACAGATTCACACAGAAAGACAGAAACACGACGTCGGCCGCCGTTGGCGCGCACAGTCGTGCGCGGGCCAACGGCCGCCGCCGACGGCCCGATGGCCTTTGGGCACCGAGAGAGAGAGATACCTTGGAAGCAAACGAGGAACCTAATTGGCAAAGGTCATCGGGCCGACGTCGACCTCAGTGGGCCCGCGCACAGATGTGCGCGGGCCCAGTGCGGGAGACGTCCGCCCGAGGACCTTTGCCGACTGGGGAGAGTATCCTGCAACGTTACCAGACAACTGAAAAGGTGAAAATGCCAACAAATTCATATTGCGCTCATTATTTTATTTCAGGTCAGTAATAAATGTGAAAGGTAGGCTGAACAAATAATGTTGTTAACGACCCGTTACGGGCATAAATGCACAAAGAGTATCAAAGTAGTATCAAATTAAGTTAGATTGTAAGAAGACAACCGCGTAAAAATACTGCGAAAGGTCGCGCAAAAAACACATTATCCATCGTTGTCCATCGGTCGATTTCCTCAGCTACCTACCATTCTCTACTATGATGCTTCCATACAATACGCGCGGTATTTGCTCGAAAACGGTCCAATACCTGTGGGGTGGGATGTGTACACACCCGTTCTATTTGCCCGACGTGGTGCAAACCAAAGTAAGAGAGGAGGGAGATACGAACGCTATGTCCTTAGAACTTTTTTATGAAATAAAATATGCGTATAAACAAAATCTGAATATAGTCGTCGCTCGGGTAAAACAGTTCATTTTGGTCGTGTCGAAAGGCTACTTTTTGACAGTTGTCCAAATGGTTAAAAAAAAGTGTCTACAGTATCTAAAGTTTCGTTCCGCGTCGAAATGTGTGAAGGTCGGTTAAAAGGCGTAGAAAAAGAATTACGAAGAGGGAAGAAAGACAGGTGTGAAAATAAGAGGAAGTCAAAAAACCCGATTTACACTGCTACAGACCCAGTACGCAAAAGACCATCGGGCGGAAATCGCCCGCAGTGGGCCCGCGCACGACAGCGCGCGGGCCCCCTGAGGTCGACTTTGGCCCGGTAGCCATCTGCGTACCGGGAAGCTTGATATGAAAACCAGACTGCTTGTACGGGGTAAGACCAAAATGATCAACTCTTGAAAGTCAAACCGGGCCAGCTCCTTCAGTCCTCCTGGGTCAAAACGCAGTCAGCAAAGATCATCGAGCTCACGTCGGCCGACGCTGACCCGAGGACCTTTAGCTCATTGGGGAATCTAATTTAGAACTCCTCTCCTCCCTCTTCTTCTCCTTCGCCCTCAACGGAGTCGATGCCCACCTCCTCGTAGTCTTTCTCCAGGGCCGCCAGATCCTCACGAGCCTCGGAGAACTCGCCCTCCTCCATGCCCTCTCCCACGTACCAGTGGACGAAGGCACGCTTGGCGTACATCAGGTCAAACTTGTGGTCCAGGCGGGCCCATGCCTCGGCGATGGCAGTAGTGTTGCTCAGCATGCACACGGCGCGTTGCACCTTGGCCAGGTCACCACCAGGCACCACGGTCGGCGGCTGGTAGTTGATGCCCACCTGAAGAAAAGGATCACTTTGTAAGATTAACCATGGCTGCGTGCTAGAGCGCCTAACCTCCAAAACGGATCACTAAGCGATTTACAATTCAATCGTCTGTGCTGAGGAGCATTAAAATGCGACACCACTACCCACAGCTGATGGGTTAAAAAGTACGTCATTGTGTTGTCGTTGCACTGAAAAGTATACATTTATATATGAAAATAACACCTTATGATATATGAAGCCGACGGTGCTGTTTTTTAGTACGTGGATGCATGCTGACGCAAGGAGGTTAATATTAAAACCTTGACTGGAATTTTCTTTTAAATACAGATAAATGTGACACATAATTATTGGTTCATCCTAAAAGAAGTCAATAAATTGCGTTTTACCGCGATTTTATTTCTAGCATTATTCACTGATCTCATTTTTACCTTGAATCCAGTGGGGCACCAATCCACGAACTGGATGGTGCGCTTGGTCTTGATGGTGGCGATAGAGGCGTTGACATCCTTAGGCACCACGTCACCACGGTACAGAAGGCAGCAGGCCATGTACTTGCCGTGACGAGGGTCGCATTTGACCATCTGGTTGGCCGGCTCGAAGCAGGCGTTGGTGATCTCAGCCACGGTCAGCTGCTCGTGATACGCCTTCTCGGCCGAGATAACAGGAGCGTAGGTGGCCAGGGGGAAGTGGATACGGGGATAGGGCACCAGGTTGGTCTGGAATTCGATCATGTCAACGTTCAGACAACCATCGAAGCGTAGCGATGCCGTGATGGAGGACACTACCTGAGCGATCAGACGGTTAAGGTTGGTGTAGGTGGGGCGTTCAATGTCAAGGTTACGGCGGCAGATGTCATACATAGCCTCGTTGTCCACCATGAAAGCGCAGTCGGAGTGTTCGAGTGTAGTGTGTGTGCATAGAATGGAGTTGTATGGCTCTACGATGGCGGTGGCGATTTGTGGACATGGGTAAATGGCAAACTCTAGCTTGGATTTCTTCCCGTAGTCCACAGACAGTCGTTCCATCAACAGAGAAGCAAAACCGGAGCCAGTGCCACCACCAAAACTGTGAAAAATTAGGAAGCCCTGCATACCGGTGCACTGGTCCGCCAGTTTCCTGATGCGATCTAGAACCAGATCGACGATCTCCTTGCCGATGGTGTAGTGACCGCGGGCGTAGTTGTTGGCCGCGTCTTCCTTGCCAGTGATGAGCTGCTCGGGATGAAACAGCTGCCTGTAGGTACCAGTCCGTACCTCATCCACCACAGTCGGTTCTAGATCAACAAATACACATCTAGGGACGTGCTTGCCCGCGCCTGTCTCGCTGAAGAACGTGTTGAAGGAATCGTCCCCTCCGCCGATCGTTTTGTCAGAGGGCATTTGTCCATCGGGCTGAATTCCATGCTCTAAGCAATACAGCTCCCAGCAGGCGTTGCCAACCTGGCAGCCAGCCTGTCCAGTGTGCACTGAAATACACTCACGCATTTTCGGAGACTGTTAGGAGGTGCTGAAGCAATCAACCGTAGGGAGAAACGTTGCTCTGCTCCCGGAGGATTTGTAACGAATGAAGTGAGATGTCATTCACTACGTCAAAACTGTTGAGCGTCACCGCTTGATCTATGACGTAATTTTTATTGACTACACTGTGTTCTAATAGACGTCTTTACAAAGCACGTCTTAAAAAAAAAACAAAAAAACAAACACACACACAAAAAAAAAAAAAAAAAAAAAAAACAACAACAAAAAAACCACCAACCAACCAATCAATAATACGTTTTAAAAATATTCCATAATTTTACGTCACATGTCTAACCCAGTCTAAAAAATATATGATAAGCACATTCGCGCAAAATCCAATGTTAGTCCAGCTATTATTCTTGGCAGAAGCATAAACGTTAAGATTATTGCATTGGAAGAAATTGTTTTGAATGGCTTTTTTTATATATAGATTCATGGCGATGTGCATTCTAATCGATTTGAAATTTTCTTCTGGTACTTCTGTGCCTGCATTAAAGTTAGAAAAACTGTTTACATGTGCTTATAAAATCGCGCCTCATAAGATCTTTTATTGACCCCTTCAATGGGCCCCTTCACGACACTAATGTAACAATTCTACAATAATGACGCCACGCTAATGACGCTAAATCTAGGAGAGGAATTATTCGCTATGTAAATCCTAGGTACTCTCTAGAATATTTTTGAAAGGGACGCGTGTGCGTTCACCCTGTATACCTTTATGTACATATAGTGTACTTCTGTCAATATACATGAACTATCTGCATGTTGGCACTAATCAGAATTTTCTGTTTATTTCGTGTATTAGGTTCATTTTAAGCTTTTCATGCTTGTAAAAAAACTCTAAACAGGTGCGTCACACTTTGCAAAATTACTCTATCGATATGATGTCTGATAATTAAGTGGAATGTGGACACGTGCGGGTATTTTGACGTAGGCGGTGTGAATTGACCTCTTCTATGATGGTTTATATTTTTTCAAATCTCTTTTCATAGACATTTGATTCTGAGACTCATGCTTTCCACGCCCTCATATAAATGCTCCGGAAGAAAGCAACACAATGCGGACTTTAGTACGTGTTTGAGAGGTGCTTCCACTGTGCGTCTTCACACTGTGTCAAATTTGGGTTTGAAGCTGTGAACAGTGCTTGAAAAGGATTATTATTATTATTATTATTATTATTATTTTTTTTTTTTTTTTGGGGGGGGAATTTTAAAATATACCTATATTATATTTATCTTTTTCCTGATCTTTTGCCACCCTTGGTCTTTCTGAGGGGGATCATCTAAATTCATATGTTTTGGAAGGTCAACATCAGGTATCTGTTGCTATGTTCGGGTTTTATGTTGTGAATAGGATTTGAGAAAAGCAATTTTTGTCAGAAATATGGATAGTTTGACCTATTACCATATCCCCTCTGATCTTGACCGTTAAAAGAGGTCACTAAAAAGAGTATGTTTGCAAAGGTCTTCCCACAAAGTATCCTTTGGACAAGTTTAACGGCTGTGGCTTCAATAGCCTCAAAGACAATGGCAAGTTAAACGTTTACCAGGGACGACGGATTACTGCGGTCGTACAAAGCACGACGGACGGACGACCACTGGCCTATTAGATTCACTTTTACTCTCGTACGTGAGCCAAAATTGAACATGTACGAAATCACAACCACCACCACCACCATCGCCACCACCACATTACCAACACCATCACCGCCACCACCACATTACCTCCACCACTATCACCACCTCCACCTTGGACAACACGGCAATCATTCTAAGTACAATAAAAAGACGACCGGTAAAGAGAAGCGAAATCCTCCGCTTTATTGTTTGTAGCCAAAAGGCAGAAATATCAACTATTACGAAAGAGTTTGTGCGTGTATCAATAGAGAAGGCAATCACCCTCTGCACATAAAACGTGTCAAATAAACTCGCCTAACTCAATTTATCAAAATAGAAAATAAATACAGTTTTCCAAACGCTCTAAATACAATAAACACAAATGTCTTTGCATTAAAAATATAAATACACATGTCCCACTTTTCAAGGACAGTAAATAGGAAGGACAAGTACATTTATTAACCCTTTGCGTATCGGTTGCAGTTTATGACGCGATGATTCCTACAGGAATCATTTCGAAAAAAAACTCTACCGGCACGCAAAGGGCCAATACAATTTGTTTTAAAATGCTTGGGTATTTTTTTTGCAATTTCTGCAATTTTAGAAAAACAATCAATGTACATGTTTCGTAGGTAGTTTAAGTTTCTAGTCGATTGTGTCCAACATAAATATACTTGTCCTAACCTGTCACCAGGAGGAATTTTACATTCGTCAATGTTTGTCTATATAAATAAAGACTATAAACAAAGAAAGGACGCTACAACGTACTAATAAAAAACCTGATATGAAATTGAAATCAAGAAAACACCTCAAATCAACCAAGGTTCACTTAGAATTCCTCTCCACCCTCCTCTTCTCCTTCGCCCTCCACCGAGTCGATACCCACTTCTTCAAAGTCTTTCTCCAGGGCCGCCAGATCCTCACGAGCCTCGGAGAACTCGCCCTCCTCCATGCCCTCTCCCACGTACCAGTGGACGAAGGCGCGCTTGGCGTACATCAAGTCAAACTTGTGGTCCAGGCGGGCCCATGCCTCGGCGATGGCAGTAGTGTTGCTCAGCATGCACACGGCGCGCTGCACCTTGGCCAGGTCACCACCAGGCACCACGGTCGGCGGCTGGTAGTTGATGCCCACCTGATGAGCAAGAACAGTAGAGTCATGGCGTACGTGCATCGCTGATCCACATCATTTATCTGACCTTCTGTGACCTTTACTTTCTGTGACCTTGGTCATTCTGACATGCCACTCATTTGAGCAGATGTTTAACTATTAAATGGCATTTGTACTGCAAAATCCTGTCTTGCGCATCTTAAAACATTTGTTTGCCTCCTTTGGCCCTTCACCTTTGCGATTGGTCAGCCAAATTAACATGCATAGGAATGTCCTATAATCAACTATTCTTCTGTCAGGTTTAATTGAAACATCTCAATCAAAACATCCATCCATTAAACAAAGGCATTTTCACCTATTTCCTGATCTCTTGTGACCTTTGACCTTTAAGCGGTGTCACCCAGTTTAGTTACACACAAAGGTCTTATCAGGTATCTGGATACGAAGTTTGACTTTGACATGGCCTCTAGAACTGAGGCCACGATTCCGGTCGTTGAATATAGGTGGCGCACGAACGTTTCTGTACAGACCTTCATGAACAGTTGCCTTAGAAGAATTTTGAAAATCCACTGGCCAGAGAAGATCAGCAACGTCAGACTCTGGGAGAGAACAGAGCAGATAACAGCAGAGAATGAAATTGGGCGAAGAAGATGGGGATGGATCGGTCACAGTCTGAGAAAGCCAGCTTCCAGTATCACTAGGCAGGCATTGTCATGGAACCCCCAGGGAAAGAGGAAAAGAGGTAGGCCCAGAAACTCCTGGCGTCGAGACCTCCAAGCAGACATCAAGAGACTGGGAACCACCTGGAGTAAAATCGAAGGAGAAGCACAGGACAGGAGTTGCTGGAGGTCTCTCGTTGACGGCCTATACCCGGGTAGGGGTGACAGGCGTAAGTAAGTAAGTAAGTACGAACGTTTCTGATGAGGTGGTGGTGGCGCATATATATATTTTGAATCCCCACCCTCTCATAGAGATTAGGTTCACTCTAGATCTAATTGCGCACACTGTAAGATGAATCGATCAGTTCCTGTTGAGGTGGGTGTGGGGGAGGTGGGGTGGGGGGGGGGTGCCGTGGAGGTTGGTGGGAGGGGTGATCGTTTTTGCCATTAGACCGAAAAAATCTCTATTTGAACGTTATTTTTTTCATTTTTTTTATTTTTTTATGAAGCCGTAGAGTGTCCATTTAGATCACTTCTTATGTTTCTTTTTTTTTCGGTAGAGAGCCTTATCAAAGCGTACAGTGCTTTCACACAATTGTATATACAAGAATGTGAAGTCAAAGAAATATGTATTACAAGAATTTGACTCAATTTTGCTTTCAGGCAGTATTAATGTTTTCTTGTTACCGTCATATATAATGACATCTAATCTTTTTATCCCTGAAACTTGTGGGAACAATAAAGGCAAAGCCTTTACCGCTCACGTGTGTGACCAATCCACATAATAAGTGTGACATTTGTCACCTTGACCTTTCCAACTGGTCACTGAAAGGAGCAAGTGTTCAAGTGTCTAAACGTAAATAAGTTGTTGGCTTTTGTACCAGCGAAATCCGAGTTTTCTCAAAATGTATGCATTTTTCACAAATCTGTCAGTCATCCGCGATACTTGACCTATGTGAGGGGTCGACTAAATTAGTATGCAGAGAAGGGTGGCACCCACCTATATGACAATTTTGATGGAAAAGTTTGCAAACAAATTGGATAAAAAATACAATTCTATCAAAAAATGGCATTTTTTCAAATACTGCCGACCTCCTGTGACCCTTGACCTTTCGGAGGTGTCATCCAAATTAGTATGCGTACCATCAAGTATCTCTATATCAATTTGGGTTTGAAGTTGAGAATAGTATTTGAGAAAAACAGTTTTTGTCAAAACTTTTACTGACACCCCCCCCCCCCTCCCGCATGACCTTGACCTTTGTGAGGGACCACTAAACTGATATGAATGGAAAGGTCTTATTATCAGTTGTGACAAATCTGTCTGAAAAGTTGGCAAAAACGTTAATAAAAGATACAATTATATCGAACAATGGCATTTCCCCCCACATTTGCCGACCTCCTATGACCCTTGAACTTTCCGAGGGGTCATCCAAATTAGTATGCATAGAAAGGTCTACGGGCAAGTATCTGTACCAAGTTTGGGTTTGAAGTTTAAGTTCGAAAATAGTATTTTGGAGAGATTAGAAATAGTTTAAAATATTAGAAAAATATTAGAAAATAGTATTTAGTATTTAGCCTCACCTATTTGGTTTGTGAGTATTTAGGAGAAACAATTTGTGTCAAAATATGGCTATTTTTTACCCCTTTCTGGACCCCTGTGACCTTGACCTTTGAGAGAGGTAACTAAAACTGGTATGTTTAGAAAGCTTTGACACAAA
Source organism: Semisulcospira habei (assembly GCA_036245525.1). NCBI lineage: Eukaryota > Metazoa > Mollusca > Gastropoda > Semisulcospiridae > Semisulcospira > Semisulcospira habei. The sequence goes on from BTPG01000008.1 coordinate 43,703,458, forward strand.
GTACCCTTGGGCCAAGTTTGAAGTCTGTGGCTTGAATAATATCCCAAAAATATTCAATGTTAGAGTTTACAACGGACTACAGACGCCGGACAGACGACGGATGGCCCATTACATATACTCACTTTTGCTATCGAATGAGAGCCCAAAATGGCGGTAGCTATAAACCTTTCAATTTTCAGTAGCTGTCAGTGGCTTGTGCATTGACTAGAGCCATCTAAATAAGTTCATCGTGCGGCATAAAGCACCAGGGAAATAGCACTTTTGTTTCCTCCCAATCTTATTACTATTTTTGTTGTTTGGCTCACGCCACGTGTCCAAAGCCAAATTCGGATAAGGCGTGACCCCGCGCGAGGAGTACGAGCTAGCCTGTTCAGGCTGTTTTATCCTTCTCCCTATTCCATTAGGTGCGATTTAACCCATGATATTATGAGGCTGATTAAAAGAAAAAGTCTACATTAAATTTTAGGAGAAAGATCAACTATTTAGTTCAAGTGTGGCGCCAGAATACCTTGGCGCCTCAGGCGCCAAGCTATTCTGGCACCCCTCTTGAACTATTATTGTCAAATTTATTTCAAGCAATTGGTGTAACTGGATGTAAATGGTTAGAAATATATGAGTAAAATGTAAGAGTTTTTTTCCGTTTGGTTGTAAATGATTAAAGAGGCGAGTGGTCTAAATTCTTTGCATTACTTCAATATCACTAACGTAGTCGAAAGGTTTAAATACGAACATCATATAGTAGTGTATTTACATTGTTTAGGCGTAAAGTGTACAAATGGCGAATAAGCAGTGACCCAAAAATTTCACAACATATTAATATTTGGAAGAATATTCTTAAAACAAAAGTCTTTACAGAGTCGTCGCGAGTACAAAAAGTTTATAGCCAGTATATTTGATGCTTACCTTGAATCCAGTGGGACACCAGTCGACAAACTGGATGGTGCGTTTGGTCTTGATGGTGGCGATGGCGGCGTTGACATCCTTGGGCACCACGTCACCACGGTACAGCATGCAGCAGGCCATGTACTTGCCATGACGAGGATCGACCTTCACCATCTGGTTGGCCGGCTCAAAGCAGGCGTTGGTGATGTCAGCCACGGTCAGCTGCTCGTGGTACGCCTTTTCGGCCGAGATAATAGGGGCGTAGGTGGCCAGGGGGAAGTGGATACGCGGATAGGGCACCAGATTGGTCTGAAACTCGATCAGATCCACGTTTAAACAGCCGTCAAAACGTAGAGACGCCGTGATTGAAGACACGATTTGGGCTAACAAGCGGTTAAGGTTGGTGTAGGTGGGGCGCTCAATGTCTAAATTACGACGGCAGATGTCGTAGATGGCTTCGTTGTCTACCATGAAAGCGGCGTCGGAGTGCTCGAGTGTAGTGTGTGTGCATAGAATGGAGTTGTATGGCTCTACGATGGCGGTGGCGATTTGTGGACATGGGTAAATGGCAAACTCTAGCTTGGATTTCTTCCCGTAGTCCACAGACAGTCGTTCCATCAACAGAGAAGTAAAACCCGAACCAGTGCCACCACCGTAACTGTGAAAAATGAGGAAGCCCTGTAAACCCGTGCATTGGTCCGCCAGTTTCCTGATGCGATCTAGAACCAGGTCGACGATCTCCTTGCCGATGGTGTAGTGACCGCGGGCGTAGTTGTTGGCCGCGTCTTCCTTGCCAGTGATGAGCTGCTCGGGATGAAACAGCTGCCTGTAGGTACCAGTCCGTACCTCATCCACCACAGTCGGTTCTAGATCAATAAATACACATCTAGGGACGTGCTTGCCCGCGCCTGTCTCGCTGAAGAACGTGTTGAATGAATCGTCCCCTCCACCGATTGTTTTGTCAGAGGGCATTTGTCCATCGGGCTGAATTCCATGCTCTAAACAATACAGCTCCCAGCAGGCGTTTCCAACTTGACAGCCGGCCTGTCCGGCGTGCACTGAAATACACTCACGCATTTTCGGAAAGATTAGGAGGCACTAAGATTATGAACTGTCGGAGTGGAACGAGCAACGGTGTTCCGCTGTCGCAGTCTGTCTAAGGAATGAAGTGTCCACACGTCATCCGCTAGGTCAGAACTATGGAAACATCTTAGCACTATGACGCAAATGTTGTGATTACGTCTTCTCTCTCTCTCTCTCTCTCTCTCTCTCTCTCTCTCTGTTAGGGACACGCTGGCACCACCAACATTTACGCCGATGTCGCAGCCGGCAGACAGTCAGTGTCCGCTGCTGCACCCAACCCAGAATTACACTATGGTGCATCCATGTTCGGTGCTGCAACGGAGAGTCAAGGTGGACTGTCAGTGTCCTCTGCTCCTGAGTCAACCCACTCCATTTTACTTTTTGGGTGTAACAGAATCGCGTCTCAATCCTAACATTAGTGATGAGACCGTTTTTATCCATGACTTCACTGTACTGCACCGCGATGCTGAATGCCCGGGACAGACGGGTATTGCAGTATACATTTATAATTCAATTAGCGGTATTACTCGCAGGCGTGGGCACCTGAAATCAAAAACCGTAGAATGCATTAGGGTTGATTTAATGGCAAACAAATCCAGCCCGGGCTGGTCGGGTACATCTACAGGAACCCAGAATCAACATTTTAATGGTTCGACGACTTTACCGTCGTGGTGGATAAAGTCAGACAGTCCACCTCTGAAATGTTTATCCTGAGCGACTTCAGTATTAACATGTTTTTAAATAACCCTGCCTGGGGGTGCACTATGTCAATGTTTGGTTTAAAGCAGCTAGTTAAAACAGTAACTCGTGTCAGTCTAACTTCCTCCACCCTTATAGACCACATATTATATACAACTAATCAATCAAGTGTGGTGGAAGTAGAAGTGCCCCAGGTAGGGATTAGCAATCACTACCCGGTGTGCTGTTCCTGGGCATTGAAAGCCAATAATTCATTCCGCAAACATCAGCAAACGAATATTAGATACAGATCACTTAAACACTTCAACAAGGAAGCATTTCTCTATGATATAAATAGCGCGTCCTTTGATACAGTGTACTACTATAATGACCCCAACGATGGTACGGATTGTTCCTTGGTGTTCTCGATAAACATGCTCCATTCAGAGAGAAACGGCTGAACAACCCCCAACTTCCCGCCTTGTTGAGTAAGGAAATCAAGGAGACTATGCAGCTATGAGATGACTATAAAAGAAATAAGGATTTGGACCTCCTTCCGCTACAAGGAGGTCACTGACCATGAAGAGGAGCACAAGCAATATGAAAGTGTTTCAGTGGAATTGCAGATCTATTTCAACAAATTTCCTATCCTTCGAGAATCACATTTTACAGTCAGAGTATTGTATATTAGCGTTACAATCTCTGAATGTAGAAGGTAAAAAACTCCCAAAACTTCGAGGATATTATTATCCTCCTCTATACCATTATGACCCTATATCGAATAAGGTCCAAACTGCGTTATACATTAGCGATGACCTAGAATATTCATCACTAAATACGTACTCTATAACGAAAGATCTAAATGATATCTATATCACTGGGGCCATGGTAAAAATTAATGATCAAAATACTTTAAATGTGATCTCCGTATATCTACCTAGAGGGCCAAAAGATGACAACACTGACTGGCTAAAAAATATTGATTCTCAGCAGACAACTTCCTGTCAATGGATGGTCCTAGGAGATTTCAATGCTCATGCACCGTTCTGGGAGTCTGGATGTACGATAGTTACAAGCAATCGTCTAGTAGAAAATATTTCAGACTGTAAGTTAATCATTTTAAATAATGGTAGTATCACTAGAATCCCAGATGTTTATACTCATAAAGCATCTGCTCTTGATATATCACTAGTAAGCCCAACTCTGGCAACAAATTGCACTTGGATCACTGAGGAAGATTGTTTGGGAAGTGATCATCTTCCAATCATTATACAATTAAACGTTAAAGATAAAGATGAATATTGCAATATTGAGGACAGAATTCCAAAGTTTCAGTATGTCAATGCTAATTGGGAACTGTATGAGACAATCTTGCTGTCCCATGACATTGCAAGTATAGAACATGAAAGTATAGATACATTTTATGGAAATATTACAAAAGCTGTTCTTTCTGCTGCGGAGAAGTCCATACCAAAATGCAAAGGAAAATCAAAAGGTAAATATTCAGGTAATGTTTGGTGGAATAAGGAATGTGAACTAGCAGTAAATATTAAGAAGGCACACTTTAAAAAATGGATAAGAAACAAATCTGAAGAGAACTTTAGGGAAATGAAGAAAACTAAAATACACTGTAACAGAATAGTGGCGAGAGCCAAAAAGATTCACTGGGCTGAGTTCTGTAAAAATGAAGTGTCTGAATCAAAAGATACATATAAGGTTTGGAGAAAAATATCAGAATTACAAAATGGATACAAATTACAAGTGTATCCAATCGCAGTAGAAGGCAACACATTTCCTAGTGCAGTAGATAAGGCAGAGGCCTTTGTTAATATGTTTGCAGAAAATAGTCTCACATCAAGTCTCAGTTTATCAAACATAAACCACAGAAACCAAGAAGAGGTCAAAGCAGATTATCAAGATCCAGTTTCTACTCATTCTCAGTATATCAATGCTCCAATTCAATATAATGAATTCCTAGATGTTTTACAGTCGTTTGCAAATACCTCTAGTGCAGTGGGTATAGATGGGATTTCTTACCAACTACTTTATCATTTACCTGAGTCGTGGAAAAAACTACTACATACATTTTACCAAAAATGTTGGTTTAATGGATCTCTTCCTATTATCTGGAAGCAGTCAGTAGTAGTTCCAGTACTCAAATCAGGTAAAACACGTACATTGATTAGTAGTTATAGACCTATTGCACTAACATCACAAGCTTGCAAAGTAATGGAAAAGATTCTTTTAAATCGGTTATTTCATTACTGTGAAAAACAGGATATAATTCCAGTTTATCAAGCTGGTTTTCGGAAAGGTAGATGTACGACAGACCATTTAGTTAAACTCACAAATAACATTAAAAAACAATTTTCTAGAAGAAAACGTATACTAGCAACCTTTTTCGACGTAAAAAAGGCTTATGATAGTGTTTGGCATGCTAGATTATTATACAAAATAAAGCAGATTGGCATAACCGGGTTTATGTATGAGTACATTAAAAGCTTTTTGTCTGAAAGATTTGTCTGCACCAAAGTTGGTAAAAGTTATTCAACCTTTAAGAAAATAGATATGGGTATTCCGCAGGGATCAATAATTTCACCCTTTTTATTCACTGTGTTAATTTACGACCTCCCACAATCTCTCTCACAGGACACAACTGTGGTACAATATGCAGATGATATTGCTATGTGGATAAACACTAATCTCAGAAAACGTACCCCAAAAAGAATCGTAGATTACGTTCAAAACGTTTATCAGATTGAATTGGACAAATTATCAAACTATATGGAAGAAAATGGTCTAGAACTATCTGGGGAAAAAACATGTCTAATGCTTTTCAATAATGGGGAAAGTGCTAAAACATTACCTAACTTATCCCTAAACGGGACGCCTTTAAACTACCAACAGAGTGTAAAGTTTTTAGGTGTACGTTTTACATCAAAATTATCTTGGAGAATTCATATTGAAGCCATATTAAATAAGGCAAGAAAAAGACTTAACTTGTTAAAAATTATAAACTCACAACCATGGAGTCAGGACATTAAAACTGTTTTACACCTTGGTACATCTTTAGTTCGATCAACACTTATCTATGGTCAGGAAGTCTACTTTTCTGCCCCAGCTACACTTCTACAGAAGCTGCAAAGCATTGATAGTAAAGCAGTTAAATTAGCCCTTGGAGTGCCGGTTCATACTAATACTGTAAAAACCTACAAAGAAGCAGGTGTTCTGTCTTTATCTGACCAACGTAAATTAGCAACTGCAAAATATATTGTCCGAAGCCTGTCCGTCAAAAATTCAGTACGTGAAGACATATTTTTAGATGCAGATGTGGATTTCCCGAAGAGAGCGCAAACCATCCCGTATCTTTTACCTATACGTATCTATGTCAAAGATGCTATATAGATATCAAGACTATTCCCATTTTACCAGTAACACCTACTATACCTTTCTGGGAACATATTAATGCTACTTTCGATATAGATTACACAGATTTGAAAAAAGATGAGGATGTGAACGTTTTAGCAAATTTAGTGAAAGAGAAATTACAGACAACATATTTTAAACATTTGAAAATTTTCACAGATGGGTCTGTCTTAGATTCTTCAGACTGTGGTGCAGGCTTTGTTATTCCTGATCTCAAAGTGAAGAAATCTTTTTATCTTGGTAAAGGATTTTCTATATTTACGTCTGAACTGTATGCGATTCTCATGGCACTAAATTTTATTCAACTTCTACCTTATGATATATTTAACATTTTGTTCTGTGTCGATTCTAAATCTGTCCTATATAGTCTAAAAAGCTGGGATTGTAATACTAGAAAAGACCTAGTGTATGACATAAAACATATTATGAGCTGCATTATGTCCGGAGGAATAGGGATCGATTTTCTTTGGATACCGTCACACTGCGGAATTTATTGGAATGAAATTTGTGACAGACAAGCAAAAAAAGGAGCTATAAATAGAGAAAACTCAGCAGTTTGTAATAATATGCAATTATCTCTACATGAAATGTACTCTGTGCTAAACAGTTTTTTTTCACAAAGATGATATGAAATATGCTTATCATGTTCCTCCTTGTTTAAGGAAAACAGCTTCGTTGATATACAAGTTAAGACTAAATTCTTGGAAAACAAAATTCGCAAAAGACATCAAATGCGAGTGCTTAAGCCCCATCTCTGTTAAACATATAATATGTGAATGTCCTATTATACTGAATCTGTTGACAAAAAATAACATAACAGTTGATCACTTAGCAGACAATTTGTATGACATCTTACATAGAAATATTGCAATTTCAATAGTTAATATAATAATTCATAGTCCGGTGGGTAAACTATTATAATAAGTAATTCGTGTGTGTGGTTGGATGTTAATTATTGCTATTCTTTGATACTCACAAGTTGTGTGTTTGGTTGTTGATTTTTTTTTTTTTTTTTTTTTTTTTGGTCTAATATCACCAATGTATGAAAAGACGTTAATAAATTCCTGAATTCCTGAAAAAAAGGATTTTGTAGCTTATCGAAGGCAAAGAAACCATCTTAACATTTAGTGAGAAAAGCTCAAAGATCACGTTTTCACCGTCCGCTTATGAACGGAAAGAAATATGTATCTGTTTGGCGAGCGATCCATGCTTTTACAAGGTCCCAAAATACCGCACAATGTACACTGTTATCAGCTGATACCTTGAATCAGCATTTCCTCTCGGCTTCTAGTACGTTGCTACAAAATACATACTCTGGTCAGTCTTCAGCTGTGTCTTAAAAACCTAAAGACGTTTTGTGCAGGACGGCTGGACCCTGATACATCATTCAGCATTCCCCTGTTAACGGTATATGACGTGGAAAATCCATCTCGTCTTTAAAACGTACGTCTGGCCATGATAGTATTAGTAGCAGGGTTCTGAAAATGGCTCTATCGTATATTGTAGATACCTTCACACACACACACACACACACACACACACACACACACACACACACACACACACACACACACACACACACACACACACACACACACACACACACAGCCCGCGCTCTCATCAGTTATCATTACATATATCATGTACATGTAAATTGCTAGCACTGACATAAAACTGTACAACAGCAAATAATAAGAAATTAAAAAAAAATGTAAAGAGCATAACGAATTTTGTACATGAAACCGCTAATCAACGCGGATCACTCCAACAAAGACACACACACACACACACACACACACACACACACACACACACACACACACACACACACACACACACACACACACACACACACACTCACTCACTCACACAGCATAACATCCTGTATATATTTGAACTTTAAAGATTTCAGTGGAAAAGTGTATGTCGGGCCACATGAGGCACAATTACTGACAACGCAACCCAAAGGCGCTCGAGTCACGCTGGTACAATGCGACAGCCTCCCCGCGCCAAAACCGCACACAACCAGCTGCTATAGTAAACAGTAAGAGTAATCTTACAGTGACCCCGCAACCGTCGCGCGCGTCACTGCGACGCGGCGCGAGCGTTTATGGCTCGACTGTGTCTACCGACAGCATCCCGACTGACCATCCGAGTGCATGGAGTCATGGATATTACCAAAGAAAATTCATTATAAGACAGATCATTCTTTTATAAGGCTTACGGAAAAAAGCGAGGTCTGTGTAAGAGATTAGTCCGTTGGCTTACTCGTGCTGTGTTGCTAGGCTTTCTGAAAGGCAACTCAGCATAAACGTGTGCTGTGTACGTGCAATGGAGAGGACTGATTCTTTTTCAATTAAAAACAAAAATACATTTTTTACAAGAGCTATAATTCTAAGATATTTTTCCTTAAATTTTGCTATCTTTAATTTAAAGATTTGATTTTCTTTGTGAAAAGTAATAAATTAATCTGTGCAAAAGAAAAACAAGATTAATCCATAAATCAGGCACTTTCTTGTTGCTATAAGAATAGGTTGATGTATAGCATGCCTGCGTGCGCTCGCACACACACACACACACACACACACACACACACACACACACACACACACACACACACACACACACACACACACACAAACACACAAACCACCAATTTTGGATTAATATAATTACAGAAACACTAGTTGTTGGTTACTGGTTTTTTTTTTTTTTTTTTTTTTTTTTTTTTTTTTTTTTTTTACAATATCACATGATCAGTTACCCTGGTCAATATTCATACATTTTCAAACTTACAATAGGTATTACCACTAATCTATCAACAAAAACAAACAGTGATTATACGCACAGGCCATATTATTACCCCCCTTGTGCATACAACCAGGAACTTTAAACAGTACCAGGCGGTGCATGCACAAGAAGATTAATGAGAAATTATCACCAATGACTTGTTCTTTTTCCTTCTCCTCATTCCTCCCTCCACCCAACGTATATAAACGCATGCAAATTTAACAGAATTATGCATCATCTATGAAATAATAGGTCAACATTATTATTGATAATTACTTACAGCAGACGATATCAGTTAGAGATGAACGTTATTACCAGTATACTGATAAAACAGACTTATTCAGACCACAACAGCAACAGTTTTCTTTCAAAATAAAACTCATTTGCAGCATGAGGATATACTTGAATGTCCTTTTAAATGGTGCAGTCAGATTTACAAACCTCTGGATGAAACGTGAGAAGTGCTTAATAAACAACGCGTATCACCTGAAACTGTTATCTTGCAACTTTCGATTTTGGGGGTGTAGTGTTCAGTCGGTTGTAACTTAAAGGTAACAAAACGGGAAAAAAAATGCAGTTTATTGCATTGTATCCATAAGTGTGTAAACTGTTTTGCGTTTCAAACAGAATTTTAAAATCTTCAAGCATAAGAAAGATATTGTCTCCAAAACTTTGTAAAGTGTGTTTTGATGCGTAGTGTGTTTATGTACATTGTGGGAATGAATGCGCGTGATTCACGTAAGCGTGCTTGTTGGGTTCAGTTCGCGGCGGCGCTTTGAGCCGATTTTCAATTGTGTAAAGCGCCTATTTAATGCGCTGATTTATGATTTATTTAGTGTGTGTGTGTATATATATATATATATATATATATATATATATATATATATATATATATATTTTATTTAGGCTGGCCAGGCATAAATGACATTTCCCGCCGTGAGATGAATTACATTCCTGCTCGGCGTTAAATCCCTAAACTAGGTAATTAACAAACCACCCACCACAACCAAGACCACCACCAACACCACCACCGTGGATAACACGACAATCATTTACAGAAAGATCAACAAAAAGGTGTCCGGTAAAGAGAAGCAAAAATCTCCACTTTATTGTTTGTAGCCAACAGGCAGAAAATATCAACTATTGCAAAAGATTTTTTTTGCAAGTAGTCAATAGACAAGGCAAACATCTATCAAACAAAATGTCTCGCCTAACCACACTTGTCTAAGTGCACTAAATACATTTCGCTAAATATACATTAAATATGCTCGCCTTTGCATTAAAAAGTAAACACATATGTCTCGAACTTTGTCCCAAATTCAAAACCCAAAAGAGAACTGCTAAGCGAGCAAAATGCAAATAATAATAATAATAATAATAATAATAATAATAATAATAATAATAATAATAATAATAATAATAATACCAAAACCAAGGGAACAAAGAAATACGATTAGAAAGGTAAAGAACAACATAGTTCATTAAAACAAATACACAATGAACTGTGTTGTACGTGTCTTTTCTAAACGATTTCTTTGTTTCTTTAACTCATTCGCGGCCAGCCACATCCGGATGCGCGGCATAAGCCGCGCATCCGGATGCGGCTGGCCGCGAATGAGTTAATCTTGGGTATGTCTTAGCATTTTGTGGCACGCACAGGAAAAACCAACATCATATGAAATGCTAAAATATGTAAATGTTTCGTCGGCAAATAAATTTGCTTGACGATTACGTACAACATTAATATAATTATCTTGTCCGAAACAGTCACCATGAAAAAATATATATATTCGTCAGTGTCTGTCTGCATAATAAAGACTAAATACAAAGAAAGGATGCTACAATGTACTAATACAAAACTTGATCTGAAATTGAAATCAAGAAAACACCTCAGATTGACAAAGGCTCATTTAGAATTCCTCTCCACCCTCCTCTTCTCCTTCGCCCTCCACCGAGTCGATACCCACTTCTTCAAAGTCTTTCTCCAGGGCCGCCAGATCCTCACGAGCCTCGGAAAACTCGCCCTCCTCCATGCCCTCTCCCACGTACCAGTGGACGAAGGCGCGCTTGGCGTACATCAGGTCAAACTTGTGGTCCAGGCGGGCCCATGCCTCGGCGATGGCCGTAGTGTTGCTCAGCATGCACACGGCGCGCTGCACCTTGGCCAGGTCACCACCAGGCACCACGGTCGGCGGCTGGTAGTTGATGCCCACCTGAAGAAAGATCACCAGACATAAAACAAAATTCTGATTAACGGCAAGCAATGTCAAAGTTCTCAACAAATGGAAAACGCCCATCTGACCTTATTTTTTCCTAAGGAACACATATCAAGTTTTTGCACTACAAAATTCCCTGAGTAATGGGGACATCACTTTGTAGTGAAATGTTAGGAGCGTTTCACGGTTGCTGCAGCATGTTTATTCCGATGTATTTTGTTGATGTGGTTTTTTTTTATGTGATTGCGCTATCTAACCCTTTATATATTCCGGTTTTCCTTTTTTTTTTAAACCGCTACGTATTCCATACAAGTTATTCTGTCAGTTCCCTCTTTTGCATTTCGTACATTTTGAGATATTCCTTATTATCCGCATTTTTAGTGCAGTTCTTTTGTGTAGTTCCAGTGGCACGCGCGACAACAACACAAACGAACTCCGAAGTGCCAGATGACGTAAATGTTCTTCTTGATCACCAAGTGATTTTTTTTCTTTGTCCAGTTAGATGAGCATGCGCCATTTTACTGAGACGGAGGCATACAGAAGCAGGACTTTCGAAAGTTTATTTTATTTGAGAATAAGATAAGAATTCCGTCAGGCCTTTGACTGTTCTCTTAACCGTCTCAAGTTATACAGTCTGCCTGTTCATGCTATCATATCTTTATTGCACTTCCACTAAGTACGATTTTACAAATAAATGTGAAAAATCTATGAGGGTTTTCGTTCGGTTGTAAATAATTCAAGATACGAGTTGTCAGAATTTATGCATGTCTTTTTTTCATTTATCACTAACGCATTCGAAAAGTTCCAAATACGAACATCATTATGGTAATGCTTTACATTCTTTTGGTGTAAAGTTCTCAAATGGCGAATAAGTCGTGACTGAACAAATTTCAAACAACTTTCAAAAGGCAAAGGTCTTCACAGAGTCGTCGCGAGTACCAAAATTTCATTGCCAGTGTATTTGATGCTTACCTTGAATCCAGTGGGACACCAGTCGACAAACTGGATGGTGCGTTTGGTCTTGATGGTGGCGATGGCGGCGTTGACATCCTTGGGCACCACGTCACCACGGTACAGCATGCAGCAGGCCATGTACTTGCCATGACGAGGATCGACCTTCACCATCTGGTTGGCCGGCTCGAAGCAGGCGTTGGTGATCTCAGCCACGGTCAGCTGCTCGTGGTACGCCTTTTCGGCCGAGATAATAGGGGCGTAGGTGGCCAGGGGGAAGTGGATACGCGGATAGGGCACCAGATTGGTCTGAAACTCGATCAGATCCACGTTTAAACAGCCGTCAAAACGTAGAGACGCCGTGATTGAAGACACGATTTGGGCTATCAAGCGGTTAAGGTTGGTGTAGGTGGGGCGCTCAATGTCTAAATTACGACGACAGATGTCGTAGATGGCTTCGTTGTCTACCATGAAAGCGGCGTCGGAGTGCTCGAGTGTAGTGTGTGTGCATAGAATGGAGTTGTATGGCTCTACGATGGCTGTGGATATTTGTGGACATGGGTAAATGGCAAACTCTAGCTTGGATTTCTTCCCGTAGTCCACGGACAGTCGTTCCATCAACAAAGAAGCAAAACCTGACCCAGTGCCACCACCGTAACTGTGAAAAATGAGGAAGCCCTGTAAACCCGTACATTGGTCCGCCAGTTTTCTGATGCGATCCAAATTCAGATCGACGATCTCCTTGCCGATGGTGTAGTGACCGCGGGCGTAGTTGTTGGCCGCGTCTTCCTTGCCAGTGATAAGCTGCTCGGGATGAAACAGCTGCCTGTAGGTACCAGTCCGTACCTCATCCACCACAGTCGGTTCTAGATCAATAAATACACATCTAGGGACGTGCTTGCCCGCGCCCGTCTCGCTGAAGAACGTGTTAAAGGAATCGTCCCCTCCGCCGATCGTTTTGTCAGAGGGCATTTGTCCATCGGGCTGAATTCCATGCTCTAGGCAATACAGTTCCCAACAGGCGTTGCCAACTTGACAACCGGCTTGTCCGATGTGCACTGAAATACACTCACGCATTTTCGATAACGATTATGAATACTAAGATTATAAGCTATCGGAAAGTAGAGGCAAAGACACTTGTCCGCTACATCAAAATGAATCTAACGAATGAAGTCTCAACACGTCAATCGTTATGCTAGAAGAACGGAAACGTCACAACACTGTGACGTACTTTGCTTTGACTACGCATTTGCACGTTTTGTTGCGTGATTATAGAAAATACAGCGCCTTCCGTCTTTCTCTGACTGTCTGTCTGTGTGTCTATCTGTCTGTGTCTCTATCTCTGTCTCTCTGTCTGTCTGTTTCTCTCTCTCTCTCTCTCTCTCTCTCTCTCTCTCTCTCTCTCTCTCTCTCTCTCTCTCTCTCTCTCTCTCTCTCTCCCCCCCCCCCTCTCTCTCTCTCTTGGTTTCTGTCTGTCTCTGTTTCTCTCTGTCTCTATCTCTCTGTCTGTCTGTCTCTGTCTGTCTGCCTGTCTCTCTCTCTCTCTCTCTCTCTCTCTCTCTCTCTCTCTCTCTCTCTCTCTCTCTCTCTCTCTCTCTCTCTCTCTCTCTCTCTCTCTCTCTCTCTCTCTCTCTCTCTCTCTCTCTCTCTCTCTCTCTCTCTCTCTCTGGTCTACGATCAGTGACTCATTCGCCTACAGAACGTAATGAAACATTGTTTCCCCAAAGTGTGGCGTGACGTTGCCTGCAGCGAAAGCCATAGAGGTGAGCTGTAGTTTCTCCTTGGTTTTGTTTAACTTAACTTTGTTAGCGTTCAAAAGTGTTCATTTCTTCTTATTTGACTTTCGTACACATTTTCCTCCCACGTGTTGATTCGTCATGCCTGCCTGTAGCCGAAATGTACACCAGAGTTCGCTGAAAAGGCAAGATTTACGAATAGGGCACCTTAACATTTATCATTTATACAACAAAGTGCCCGACGCCACCGTTTTACTTTCACATCCCCAACCCTTCCATATATTTGGATTCATGGGGTCTAGACTCAGAGAACATATTAGTGACGACTCGATCTTCATTCATAACTATGCTTTATTCCGTAAAGATGCGTCACCCGCCGGTCATACCGGTATAGCTGTGTACATTCATAACTCTATCCGCCAGTACCTTACCCGCCGCATGGATTTAGTGTCTATTCAAGTAGAAAGTTTACACCTTGAATTGAAATGTGACAAATCTTCCCCCACACTAATAGGATTTGTTTATCGCACCCCTTCAGCGACATTCTCATGGTATGTATGATGATTTTGTCACCATGATGGATAAGGTGCAACAACATAACAACAAAGACATACACCTTCTAGACAATAGAGTGGTAATGCGGCGTGGAATTACACCACCTCATTATTTGGCCTGCAGCTGATGGTTTGGTCTCCCACTAGAGTTTCTTTGTCATCCGCCACATTGATTGACCACATCTGCACTACAAATACACCTGCTGTCAAAAACGTCCATGTGCCGAATTTAGCCATTAGTGATCACTTTCCTACTTGTTTTAATCTTTCAGTTAAACGTGATAAACCCCCCCAGCACAAACAACCCCCACCTGGGTCTGCCCTGTGGGACTTGGGTGGGGTTAACTACTTTTTAGTTTCCAGGGTCACCCTGGTTAAACCCACAGAGTGGGTTTTCACCTCTATTCTGGGGCATGTGTTTGTCTACCCTTGGTCCATTCACCTGTATTTTCATTTTTTAAACTCTCCCTACTGTCTGTACTGCCTGTAGCTCTTGATATTGGATGTGTGTTGCTAAATGGTCTTTGGTTTATTTAGTGTATTAGACCGGCTGGCGACATAATTCAATATTCTGTTGTGTTTTTTTTCACAAGCAGTACAGGCACGTCCTGAGAAAGTCTTGTTGCTGTCGGGACGTTAAGCAATGTACAACCAACCAACCCCAGCACAAACAACACACTACTATCACATACAGGTCTTACAAAAAGTTCAACACAGCTGACTTTCTTCATAACCTATCAAACACGTCCTTTCACCTTATTTACAACACTAATGATCCCAATGAAGCCCTAGCGCTTTGGTACAAGCTATTTCTTTGGGTCCTAGATAAACATGCCCCACTAAGGACTAAAAGAGTTAAACACCCTGCCCTTCCGCCTTGGTTGTCGAAGGAAATCATTCACGCAATGAAAATAAGAGATGACTTAAAACGGCAGAAAAGAATTGCAGATTTTAAGAAACAACGCAATCTTGTAAAATCTTTCATTAGAAAAGCCCAGAAAACACTTGCGGAAAAAGTAATCGCAGACGGTAAAGATACCCGAAGTGTCTGGAATGCAATCAATTTGTTTACAAAAAAGAAAGCCCAATAATGCTGCTACCTCTCCAGGCATAAATGCAGACAACTTCAATTCCCACTTTTTAAATATTACTGAATCCCTTGTACGGTCTTTTTCCTCTAGCACTGATATTAACAGTTGTTCTGATAAACTGCGCACACACTGTGAGTCCGCAACAGGTGCGTCACTTTCCATACCTCTTATGACAGGGTTTGAAGTAGGTAAATATATTTCTACTCTAACAAGTAAATTGTGTGGCCTGGATGGAATAAACAACATGGTACTGAAATTGTCCCTTTCATACACAGCTGAAACCTTGACATTTCTATTGAACCTTTCTATCGAGCAAGGTATTTTTCCAAATGCCATGAAAGATGCTAAATTTGTCCCCATTCCCAAATGTAAAGATCCCAAAAGTCCAAACGATTTCCGTCCTATTTCAGTGTTATCAATGTTATCGAAGCCAATAGAAAGATACATTCACAAGCATCTACTCCAATTCTTGGAGAATCAACGCCTACTTATATCTCTTCAGTCCGGGTTTAGACCTAACCACTCATGTCATACTGCACTCGTCGACTCTTGGCTCTCATCAATAAACAATTCCAAATTAAATGGTGTAGTTTTTCTGGACCTAACCAAAGCATTTGATTTAGTCGATCACAATTTTTTTTTAAAAGAAACTTTCAGTATTTTAGCTTGATTCCAACTCTATATTTTTTTTCTCCTCCTACCTAAGTAACCGCCCGCAGAAGGTTTACTCGAACGGAGGGTTTTCGAAAGAAGGTATAGTAAGGCACGGAGTCCCCCACGGATCTATCCTAGGGCCTCTTTT
>BTPG01000008.1:43724666-43824666 GCA_036245525.1 Semisulcospira habei
GAAATGACTTAAAGAGACACAAGCTATTTAACGAATACAAAAAAAAACAACGTAACCGTGTCAAGTCTATGGTACGCAAGGCTCAAAAGTCTCTATTTGAACGAATGATTAAAGAAGACAGAGATACTGCCGCACTCTGGCGCGCGGTTAATCTCGTCACCCGAGGTAAGAGCAAGAAATCGTCAGCCATTCCTTCTAGTATTACTGCAGACACTTTTAATAAACATTTTCTCTCCGTTGCAGAGTCAATCATACCCTCAACCGGTAACGCGTCTTACACATGCCCGGAGGCCCTGCTTAACTTCTGTAAGCAGAAGACTAAGGATACGCCCCCCTTCTCTATACCGCCTCTAGCTGTGTATGAAGTAGGAAAACTGATCGGGTCACTGAAAGGCAAAAAATCATCGGGACCTGAGGAGATCAGCCCTAAAATCCTGAAACTGTCCCTTCCCTATACAGTAGAATCGTTAACGTATATTTATAACTTATGCATCCAACAAAATATGTTTCCATCAGAACTGAAGCAAGCCAAGGTTATCCCATTGCCTAAATCAAAAGATCTGTCTGATGTTAATAACTATAGACCCATTTCAATATTATCCAGCCTTTCCAAACCTCTTGAAAGACACGTGCACAAACACCTTTATCAATATTTGGAGAGTCGCAGTCTTCTGCACGTATTTCAGTCCGGCTTTCGCACCAAGCATTCTTGCCACACGGCACTGACAAGACTTATTGATACGTGGCTAGCATCCATGAATAACTCCCAAATAACTGGGTCGATCTTTATTGCTTTTAAGAAAGCTTTTGACCTTGTAAATCATAACATTCTTTTGTCAAAACTTCAAGCATATCTCTGCAATGCAGATGCTGTCTCATTGTTTACTTCATATTTAAGCGGAAGGAAGCAAAGAGTACTGTTAAATGGATCCTACTCCTCGTATGGTCTCGTCAAAAGCGGAGTGCCTCAGGGCTCTGTCCTCGGGCCATTGCTGTTTTGCATATTAAATATGTGACCCGCCACCACGAAATGAGTCGTAATGTCCCTGACCCGATTTCCCGCTATTCGTGAAAATTGTCGGGTGGCATAGTCGGGTACATGTGCGGGGTCCCCAGTTTCTAAAAACCATAACTCAGTGACCAATCGTCTGATTCACATGTTATTGGCACCATTGAAAAGGTTTTTCTTTCTAGTTTCTGCTGATATCAATATCTCAAAATGTCCAAAAAGTGACTTAAGACTCATTTTGTGGTATCAATGACCTTCCACTGCATATTAGTTGCCGCGATATTTCTTGTGACATGTTTGCTGACGACTGCACGCTACACACTCCTCACAAAAATGTAGCTGCAATTAGCACGCGTCTGCAGGAAAGCCTGGTGTCATTCCAACTGCATGTCCCTGAATCCTTCTAAAACAGAATGCATGGTTATAACCACACGTCAAAAGCACCAGCTATGCCCGCTCTCTCTTAGTCTGTCTATAAACGGCGGCCCAATTGAGCAAGTATCACACCACCGCGTCTTGGGGGTCACCATAGATGATCAGCTTAAATGGCAACTGCATATTAACAATGTGTGCAAAAGGGTCTCCAGAAGTCTGTATATGTTGTCAAAATTGAAAACAATTACTGACACAGATACGCGTCTTCTTTTCTACAATGCTCATGTCAAGTCGCACATAGACTATGCATCAACAGTGTGGGATGGTTCTAGTGATGTACATTTGAAGAGGCTAAACTCCCTACATAAGAGAGCTGCTAAGCTTATATTTCCCGATCCCGAACTATCAACTGACGAAAAGCTTAAAACTTTAAAAATGCTCCCTCTATCCCATCACTTTCAGTTCAATAAAGGTGTATTGATGTACAAGCTGTACAAGCAATCATGTCCACTGTACTTGAGTTCCTTTTTCGCAGAACGGACATCTGTAGCTTCTAGACATGGACAACAATTCAAAGTACCCCTGCCGCGTATTGATTTATTCAAAACCAGTTTGTCATTCTCGGGAAGTTCATTCTGGAATTCTATTCCTGCAGAAATCAGAAACGCAAAGACGCTCACCTCATTTAGGGTCAGCCTCTTCAAACACGTAGAATCTCTGAGGTAATCTAATCAATACAGTACAGGGATAAGTTGTGCGTGTGTTCAGGTGTGTGAATGTGCGTGTGTGTGAATATGTGTGTGTGTGTGTGAGAGAGAGAGAGAGAGAGAGAGAGAGAGAGAGAGAGAGAGAGAGAGAGAGAGAGAGAGCGAGAGAGAGTGAGAGAGAGAGAGAGTTTTTTGTGTTTTTTTTCAGTGGACCATAGTATCTGAGTGCCAAGAGTACTTTGAATACTGCATGTACTGTACAATGTTTCTGCCTTCATATGTGTGTACGCGATATTTTGGGGCGCGCGCTCACGTATCTCTGTGTGTGTGTGTGTGTGTGTGTGTGTGTGTGTGTGTGTGTGTGTGTGTGTGTGTGTGTGTGTGTGTGTGTGCGTGTGTGTGTGTGTGTGTGTGTGCGTGCATGCTGTGTGTGTGTGTGTGTGTGTGTGTGAGAGAGAGAGAGAGAGAGAGAGAGAGAGAGAGAGAGAGAGAGCACCTATATATATATATTTGCCTTTGCTGTATGAATTCTAATGTACTTTATGATTTTCTGTGTAATGCATTACTTTGCATTTTTACTCATTTTCTATTTTTTGGCGTACGCGTTATACGCGTATGTATGTCTGGAGTGCGTGTCCGAGAGCGTGTGTGTGTATGTGTGCGTGTGTGTCTAAGTGCGTGCGTGTGTAAGTTTGTGATTGTGTGTGTGTCAGTGTGCGTGCGTGCGTGCATGCGTAATTGCGGTGTGCATGTGTGTATGTATGTGTGTGTGTGTGTGCGTGCGTGCGTGCATGCATGAAGTATGGTGTGCATGCGTGCGTACCGGAGTGCGTGTGTGTGTGTGTGAGCGTGCGTGTGCGTGCGTATGTGCGGGCGTGCATGCGTGAGCGAGTGCATGCATGCGTCAGCGTGTGGTATGTGTATGTTTACATGTCTATGTCATTTATGTAGTAGATGTAGCAACGGCAAGTTTGAAAACTGGTCCTGTTACCAATAACTTCTTCCGTTGGAAAATAAAGGTTCATTGTTCATTGTTCATTGTTCTCTCTCTCTCTCTCTCTCTCTCTCTCTCTCTCTCTCTCTCTCTCTCTCTCTCTCTCTCTCTCTCTCTCCCTCTCCCCCCCCCCCCACCCCAACACTTTGAATCCATATTCCGTGGACTTGAAGGTTTATTGGGTCTTGAATAACAAAGATTGCAGAAACACAGTCTGCGTCAGCTGGCACTGTATGGGTGAAATGGGTTAATGACCACCCTACCACCACAGCGTATATCCAGCATTTGATGTTTAGGTTAATGACCACCCTACCACCACAGCGTATATCCAGCATTTGATGTTTAGGTTAATGACCACCCTACCACCACAGCGTATATCCAGCATTTGATGTTTAGGTTAATGACCACCCTACCACCACAGCGTATATCCAGCATTTGATGTTTAGGTTAATGACCACCCTACCACCACAGCGTATATCCAGCATTTGATGTTTAGGTTAATGACCACCCTACCACCACAGCGTATATCCAGCATTTGATGTTTAGCCTGTGCCAAATTCAGCAGTGCCGTTTGCGGGTGCCAACACTCCCTAGAGCAACGTTTGTGTCCCTGGACCGTTTTACTCATTCAACCCGACGCAGGTATTTCCCAAATTTGGGAAGCGTCATCTAACGACTACGCACCTGTTGCAGGAGATAGATCGACCATGATAATTCAAGGGTAGTGCCAGATTAGCTTGGCGCCGACAGGCGCCAAGCTAATCTGGCACTACCCTTGAATTATCATGGTCGACCCATCTCCTGCTGCATTGCGTCAGGGCTGAATGGGTTAACAGATGTACATGACAATGTTACTTGTCAAAATAAAATATACACACAACAAAGCAAAAACAAAACAGCAAAAAATATTCGAGCTGACATCAGTCTAAATTGTCCTTGCCTTATTCGGAAAACCCCAGTAGCAATAGGTTTTTGGGCCGACGACGGCCGTAGTTGAACCGCGCACATTCGTGCCAAATACGGCTATCATCGACCTTTGCGCACTGCGCATTGTGTTACATCATGAGCATCAAGCATAATTATGTGAGCTAGAGACCTGTCTGCGTTATGCAGCCAGTTTCATAATGTACCGGTGAACCTTTTTCATTACCTCACAGAGAGAGAGAGAGAGAGAGAGATGATGATGATGATGATGAAACTTTATTTATCAACGGTAAAATGTTTTGACAGAAACAAATCGTCATTTTACAAACTTGCCGTTGCTAACATCTACAACATAAAATAGATTAAAAGATAATAATAATAATAAAGAATTATATTTACACATATTATTTCATGCAACAATAAAATTAAAAAAAATGACACAAAATAATAATAACACTTAACATTCATCTTATACCATACACACACACACACACACACACACACACACACACACACACACACACACACACACACACACACACACACACACACATACCAACAATATAGATAAATGCATAATTATATTACATAAAACATTAACCATCAGGGTTTGTTTAAATGCCCAGTGTTGTTATGTTTGGCTCATCAGGTAATCGAAAAGTTTCGTTTTAAAGATTCCAAGTGAGGCTATAGTCTTCAAATGTGCAGGAATAGTGTTCCATACAAACGGTCCAGAAAAGGAAAAACTAGTTTTAAAGAGGTCAATTCTAGGCAGAGGTAGGGGTAAAGTATTCTTCCTTGAGGACCGTTCGCGTTCTTGCTGTGGCACAAATTTGGTGGTTAGATACTGCGGTGTCATGTTATTTAATATCTTGTGCATGAGGATGCATTTGTTGAAATTAAGTTGTTGACGCAGGCCGAGAATGTTTAGATGTCTAAATTTGTCTATGGTAGGAATGGGCCGCGTATCTATCATTTTGACAGCTCTTTTATATATAGAGTTTAACCTGTTCATGTGAACATCACTACAACCGTCCCACACTGTGGAGACATAATCAACGTGAGACTTGATATGGGCATGAAAAAACAGTTTACGAGTATGTGTATCCGTTACTTGTCTAAGCTGGGACAACAGGAAAGTGTTTTTAGCAATGGTTTTACAGACTGTATTTATATGCGTCTCCCAACATAATTGTTCGTCAACGTGTATTCCCAAGAATTTACGCTCTGTGACTTGTTCTATCGGTTTAGAGTTCAGTTGTAAATGTAACGGCTGTGGTCGGCGTTGGTGTTTTTGTCGTGTAGTGATTAAAATACTCTTTGTTTTTCCTGGATGAAGAACCATATGATTCTCTCTACACCAGTCGGAAACCTCGCTGAGACTACGTTGTAAGCTAATGTTAATGTCAGCTGTTTTTTTACCCGAAACATGGAGGCTCGTATCGTCCGCAAACAGGTTGCAATTAACATCAGTGTTAGTAATATGCAAAGGCAAATCATTAATGAATATTATAAATAGAAGAGGTCCCAAGATCGACCCCTGGGGGACACCGTTGTTAACTTGTCCTTGTTTAGAGTATTTTCCATGAGTATATACCTTTTGTTTTCTGTCTTTTAGGTATGATCTAAAAAATGCTATGGCAGTTTCACTTATATGGTATGCTGCTAGCTTCTTTAAGAGAATGTCATGGTCGACAAGATCAAATGCTTTTTGTAGGTCTAAGAAAACAACTCCAAACATCAGGTTTTTATTTATTGATACCAGCCAGCTGTCTACAATGTGTGCCAGTGCTGACTGACATGAGTGTTTCGGTCTAAAGCCGGACTGATGAATATTTATGAAATTGCCCTTTTCTAGAAAATCGAGGAGGTGTTTTTGTATGTGTTTTTCAAGGGGCTTTGACAGGGCCGACAAAAGTGAGATAGGACGGTAGTTATTGACATCTTCAAGATCTTTTGATTTAGGAATTGGAATTACCTTGGCCTCTTTGAAAATAGTTGGAAACGTGCTGTGTTTTATACAGAGGTTAAAGATATAAGTGAGTGCCTCTACCGTATATGGTAGTGACATTTTCAGAATTTTGTTGTCTATACCATCCATCCCGGTGGACTTTTTGTTCGGCATGCTAGAGATGAATTTGCCGACTTCAGCGACGATAATATCAGGAATGATGAATGTCTGCAGTATATTTTTGGCCTCACAGTATTTTTCCAGTACACTAGGAACTTGGTACTCTGCGTTACTACTTGCAGCTGACTGAGCAAGTGTTTCAGCTGTCGATAGGAAGTGCTTATTTAATATATCAGCTGACAAATGGGATGGTATTTCAGGGGCTGATTTACCCTTTGTCATAACGTTCAGGGCTTTCCACACCGATGCTGTATCTTTTTTGTCCCTAATCATTTCCTGGAAGAACAGTTTTTTTGACGCTCTCACTAAGTATTTTACACGATTTCGTTGTTTCTTATATTCATCAAACTGTTTTTCTTTCTTAAGTTTGTCTCTAAATGACATGGCCTGTTTGACATCAACTGTTAACCAGGGTGGCAGGGTAGAGTGCTTAACTCGTTTTTCTCGTATGGGCGCATGCTTATTTAGGACTCCAAGGAATAGATCCATCCAGTACGACAGGGCACTGTCAGGAGAAGTGTGGTTATACACGTCCCTGAAAGGAGTATTGCGCAGATCCCGCAGAAAGTCGCCGTTATTAAATGTTTTGAAAGAACGATATTTAATTGTTTTATGTCTCTTTTTGTTCTCTTTGTCTAGTTTCATGGAGACTGTGCAACATACTGGGTTATGGTCACTGACAGCTAAGGAGGGAACATGTACATTTGATATTTTATCATCATTTGTCACATAAATATGATCAATCAGGGTTGAAGATGTACATGTGGTTCTAGTGGGGGTTTTAATTAACTGTTCTAGACCGAATAGTGCTGTTGTTGACGCCCATGCAGCATTGGACCCTTTAGATTTAGAAAGATCAATATTAAAATCGCCCAAAAGAACAACGTCAGCTTTATTTTGATTTATGCTATCCATCATTGCTACGAAGTCATCATACCAGTCCCAGCTGGCTGCGGGATTTCTATATATAAAGCCAATGAGGACGAGGGGTGATTTAGATGTCTTCACTTCTACCCACAAGCTTTCCACTTGAGCTGACTCTAAGTCTTGTCGCCGTTTGACGTTACCAAGTATTGAATTATGTATATATACAGCTAGTCCAGTGTGTTGTGGGCTTGAGGCATCTCTGCGGAGTACTGAGAAATTTGGGACAGAAATGGAGTTATCCCTTATTGAACTTTTAAGCCTCGACTCGGACACACCAAAAATATGAAAATGTAAGGGCGTGTTTAGGAACACGGATAAATCGGGCACCTTGTTAACTAGATGGTATATGTTAAGATGGCCAATTCTCAGTTCGTCTGTTCGTTTCGGAACAGTATTTAGATTACGATTTTGCATGTCGGTAAAAACACAAATGTAACGAAAAATATAATACAAAATTAATATGGTCACAAAAAATAATCCAACAAAATAAAAAATAAAAATCAACCAATATCAATATCTATAGAATGCTTTAAATAAGCTCAATAAAAGAATACACGGCAAAGAAACACAATGTTTATCACGCGCTTAGTCTAAGTTCAGCAGAATGTTTACGGTTTTCTTGCTTGGTTATGTCAACAAAAAATAACAAAGTCAACAACTACAAAAGAAAACAAATGAAAAATAACTCGTCAAGAAACTATGCACGTTCACCTGCGACAAAGTTCATAATATACAAAACTAATTTGACGACTTAAAAATAAGAAGAAAGAAAAACAAACAAATTTAAGTCTAAGAAAATGGTACAACTATAATATTTTTAAAAATCGCTAAGTGAAAAAGTATATTTAAATCGGGAAATGATAATAGCAGATTGGAAATTACTGTCAATAATTGGTCCACAAAACGCGCACAGTGGGACTTTATCAAAGAATGTCGAAATGGCTATCACGCGTGTCCTAATTTCCGGCGCGTGGCCTGAACTTTTGAAGAAGCGAAAACAAGGCGGCACAGTCACTCTCACTAAGCTGCGGCACTCCAGGGGGTGGGGGCGGCGGGGGATAGGGGAAAGTTGGGGGTTTGGGGTACGGGTAGGAGTACACAGGTCGACCGCCTGCCATGTAGGAAGGGGCGCCCATGAGTGTTGATGTGCGATCATAGACGGGCTGCTGTGGCTTGTGTTCTGGAGCAGCCCCGGCCTTTGATCCACCGCCATACGCAAACGGCGCTGGTGTACGGTTAGCATGGTTCGGATCGTGCTGACTAGAGTCTTTTGCAAAAGCCTGCTCTTGGTGGAATCTGGGCGCCATTCTGAAGACTTTCGTCACAGCCTGCTCCTCGCGGAATCGGGGCGCCAAGCTTGAACTGGCTGCGTGCTGAGGGCGCTGACTGTGTTGAGGCCCTTGGTCTCTAGGGCCGGGATGCCCGTTTTTACCGCCATGCCCGGGTACATATAGCTGTCCGTGGCGGTGTGGGTTTTGGTGTCTAGCCTCAGTGGGGTGTCTAGCCTCAGTGGGGCGAGTTACGATGTTGGAGGTACGGCCAGAGTACGCCCGCTTGATGTTTACAGCGAGAGCACTGGTGCCCCGCTTGTTCGGATGGATGGCGTCTCTAAACCAACCGCTCTTTACCTCGCCGGTCCTTGTGTATAACACTTGGTCGTTGTCAATAAAGTTTACCTTCAGCGAGTTGCAAACCTCCCTGAGACAAAGGTTGGTGTCTGTGACGCATGGATCCGGCTGCTGACGTTCGTTGATCGTGGGCAGGATGGATGAGATGAAGATTTCTGCCTTGGGGAAGACTCGTCTGGCAGCAGAAATCACATCCTTCCAGCCCTTCTTGCCGATGACGAACCCACGCTTACAGTCATTGATGCCGACATGCATGACGACTGTGGTGACTGCATTCGTGGGGTCGGCATCGTGAAGGTGCTGGAGGATGCCGGCTCTGTCGAGGCCTGACACTGACACGACCTGCGCTTTGTCTGTGCCAGTGACAGACATCAGGTCTCCATGAAGGCCACGTAGTATCGAATCGCCGAGAAGTAGCGTCTGGGTGCCGGGCTTTGGGTTTTGGAGTGCAGAAAGGTCAGTGGCTTTGTCGATATCTGAAGATGGTCGGAGAGAGAGAGAGAGAGAGAGAGAGAGAGAGAGAGAGAGAGAGAGAGAGAGA
The DNA here is from genome assembly GCA_036245525.1 of Semisulcospira habei. Lineage (NCBI taxonomy): Eukaryota > Metazoa > Mollusca > Gastropoda > Semisulcospiridae > Semisulcospira > Semisulcospira habei. The sequence continues at coordinate 43,733,903 of BTPG01000008.1, forward strand.
GAGAGAGAGAGAGAGAGAGAGAGAGAGAGAGAGAGAGAGAGAGAGAGAGAGAGAGAGAGCATCAATGAATTAATGAATTTTTTATTTTATAACGGTAGAGTTCTTAACCCAGTCAGAGATTACGCCATTTTCGCATAAAGAGAATAAAGAAAGAAACAAACAACAATGGGAGTGGGTGAGGGAATATAGCAATGCTTGAAAAAACACAAAAAAAACCACCAGTTTAAAATGTCCAAATTCTTTGTTCATCAACCTATAACGAGCACTCAGTACAATACACACAAGCACGAACGCACGTACACAGAGAGAGAGAGAGAGAGAGAGAGAGAGAGAGAGAGAGAGAGAGAGAGAGAGAGAGAGAGAGAGAGAGACAGACAGACAGACAGACAGACAGACAGACAGACAGACAGACAGACAGACAGACAGACAGACACACACACACACACAGACACATAGATAGACTATAGAAACAGAGACAGACAGAAATGCACAGAAAATGATAGAGAAAGTTTCAGGTTATCACGGATCCCTGAATCACCCATAGACTGCCTGTCATTTACCGGTGGCTTGCCCGACTTTTGAATCCAAACAACCAACGAACCAATCCGTCAAATGGCAGGTGGTCACACAGGAATGGCATCCTGTCGTCTGGTTGCCATAGCTACTACTGTTTTTACGGCCGTAAACTGAAAACCTCATGACCTGATACGTCTGAGGAGCGCCAGCAGATGCAAGCAGACCCAGAGAAAAGCTTAGTTTGTAAATGGTTGGTTGGTTGTTTTGTTTGCTGTAGGCTGCTTAACTTGTTTAGCCCCGACACACAACAGCAGAAGCTTGATCGACCGTGATAACTCAAAGGTAAGGCCAGATTAGCTTGGCGCCTGATGGCGCCAAGCTAATCTGACACTACCCTTGAATTTATCATGGTTGATCCATGTCTTGCAACTGGTACATAGGTGTTAGATGACGAAATGCGGCTTTGGTGTTAAATTGGTCAACGTATTGGAGACATGCCGCATACGATACGCGGCGAATAACTTTTTATGGGTGCATTTGCTGCCGAGTCGCAATGTTACCAAACCAGTCGGATGAGTGGCACAGATGTAAAATACAGATTGACGGGGGTTCATGAGGCTTTAAAAAAGAAAATGTGGAGATTTTGTTACATATTGTTCCAACCCAGTAGCATAACGTCTTCAGGCCCACGACGGCCGCAGTGGACCCGCGCACATCCGTGCGCGGGCCCACTGCGGCCATCTTGGGTCCGAGGACCTTTTGAGTACTGGGAAGTTCCCCTCAAAACCCAGCGATCGTCCTAGCTGTCAGGGTATTTTGAGAGTGCAATTTTTTTTTTTAATTGCACGTTTGCGTGTCAGCTTTACCGGACAAAAATACAGTCATGTTTTCAACTGTGCTTTCAGGAGGCAGGACGTAAACGCATTACTTGTCTGCTCCCAAAACAATTGTGCTCTGTCGACATGGTCACACACACACACACACACACACACACACACACACACACACACACACACACACACACACACACACACACACACACACACACACACACACACACGCATGCATGCACACACACACACACACGCACGCATGCATGCACACACACACACACACACACACACACACACACACACACACGCTTGCATGCACACACACACACACAAACACACACACACGCATGCATGCACACACACACACACACACGCTTGTATGCAAAAGACCTTTTGAGTACTGGGAAGTTCCCCTCAAAACCCAGCGATCGTCCTAGCTGTCAGGGTATTTTGAGAGTGCAATTTTTTTTTTTAATTGCACGTTTGCGTGTCAGCTTTACCGGACAAAAATACAGTCATGTTTTCAACTGTGCTTTCAGGAGGCAGGACGTAAACGCATTACTTGTCTGCTCCCAAAACAATTGTGCTCTGTCGACATGGTCACACACACACACACACACACACACACACACACACACACACACACAAACACACACACACACACACGCATGCATGCACACACACACACACGCACGCATGCATGCACACACACACACACGCACACATGCATGCACACACACACACGTTTGCATGCACACACACACACACACAAACACACACACACGCATGCATACACACACACACACACACGCTTGTATGCACACACACACACACAAACACACACACACACAATCACTCTTCTTTAACAGAAGGATATACTTTTGATTTTGAGACTACATAATTAACCTGTTTACTGCAGAGAAACGGGGCGCTCTCTTCCAGTAGGATTGTGTTGACGTTTTCGCGGCAGCGATGGGGCTAAATACAGGAGTAATTCCCCCCTCCCTCCCCCGCCCAACAACAACAACAACAACAACAACAAAAGTAAAAATATAAAAATGAAGGGGGTAAAAATGTTAAAAAGAAAGATTTTTTTTAAAAATGTAAAAGAAAAAGAAAGAAAAACAACAACAACAACAAATAGAAGTCCGAGGAAGACGGGTACAATATACACGAATTGAGTGTAAGAGGCATACAACTTCATGAGTCCCAGCAACTACGGAACAGGTGTAAGTTGCATGAGTACCATGCTTAGTGGCTGGCGCAGGACTAAGCTCGCTCATGCAACTGACACCTGTGCCTTTCTATTTGTATGATATTTACGAAAAGGCTAGACAATGTAGCGTATATATATATATATATATATATATATATATATATATATATATATATATATATATATATATATATATATATATATATATATATATATATATATATATATATATATATATATATATATATATATATACTTTTTCATTCAATTCTGAAAATGCTGTGCTAATGTCGTGGAATTGCGGGCTGGTAAGCTTGCATTGTGTCATCAGCTGTCCTTTTTGTGACTGCATCGCTCACTAGTTCTAGAAAGGAGAGGGGAGTGGAAGAGAAGGAATGACAGACCTATCATTTTGAGCCTTCCACTGAACACCTACTACTTAAAGCAGTAGGGACTACCCCCAGGCGCCCCGCCATCCGCTGGAGAATATCCAGACCTCCCCCCCCCCCCCAAAGGGGGGTGCTAGAAAATATTCCCAAACAGATATTGGACCTGCTGAGTAGATTTACGTTTTTGCCGCCTAAGACCGGTTTCACCCCAGTGGGGGAGGGGGAGGGGGGAGTGGGTGCTCTTCTGGTAGGCATACGGAGTAACCTGAACTTGCAAACACAAGGTACTAGAACAGTAGAAGCCGCCTCCAGAATATACTGGTAGCACCACTATTACAGCGCGGATTGCATCCCTAAAGCTTTATGAGGTGTTGCAGTGGAAGGAGACAGACTAATTTTGAAAAGGCAACACCTAGGCAATTTTGTGGTACAATTATTCTTTACTTTTAACAAAGGCGTCGCCCAAAGCCAAAAAATGCACTCAATCAGACTAGCTCCAAGGGACGTAATTTTTCATTCAATTCTGAGAACGCTGTGCTAATGCCATGGAATGCCAGGCTGGTAAGCTTGCATTGTGTCATCAGGACATCAGCTGTCCTTTTTGTGACTGCATCGCTCACTATTTCTAGAAAGAAGAGGGTAGTGGGAGAGAAGGAATGACATACCTATCATTTTGAGCCTTCCACTGAACACATGCTACATAAAGCAGTAGGGACTACCCCCAGGCGCCCCGCCATCCGCTGGAGAATATCCAGACCTCCTCCCAAGGTGGGATGCTAGAAAATATTCCCAAACAGATATTGAACCTGCTGAGTAGATTTAAATTTTTGCCGCCTACGGCCGGTTTCACCCCAAGGGGCGGCTCTTCAGGTATGCATACGGCGTAACCTGAAATTGCAAACACAACGCATGTACTAGAAGCCGCCTCCAGAATCTACTGGTAGCACCACTATTTCCAGGTATATATATATATATATATATATATATATATATATATATATATATATATATATATATATATATATATATATATTATATATATATATATATATATATATATATATACGGAATATACGGAAATGTGAAATAATATACTTTTATTTTTCAGCTTTGAAGTTTCTGAATGCAATGCAGCATAGATGAAACATGGTACGCCACCACACGTGCAGGAATCCTTCAAAAGAAAAAAAGTTCCATGACATTTTCTTTTTTTTAATAGGTGCGAAGAAATTCTCAACCAAGAAAGATACACGCTTAGAAAGGCCAAGTACAACAATACTTACTTTTCAGATTCAAACCCTCGTTCAAAAATTGGCATACAAACAGAATTGGGGCGGTCCGTGGCGCAGTGGGGCGGTCCGTGGCGCAGTGGTTAAGGCGTCTGCCACCAATGCCAAAGGTGCGAGGTTCGATGCCGGTTTCTGGCGTCGGACTTTTCTCCTCTGGTGTCACCGTTAATTCGGGCGGACCGTCGGGGGTTCTTTCTCCGGGTACTCTGGTTCTTCCACCCCCCCCCCCACCCCCCACCCCCCACCCCCACACTTTGGTACCGGTTTCAGGTCACTTTACAAATTTCAAATACAAGCGATCAAAAATCTCTGTAGCTTCAGTAGCTGAGCTGGCCATTCGTCTGTCTTGTACTGTGTTTGTCTTAAATGGCGTAAATCCATGTCTGTTACGTGAGTGTGCGTATTGGGTTTCAGTTCGCGGCGCTTTGAGTCGATTCGCCTTAAAAATTGAGAAAAAGCGCCTATAATTTATAAGAACGGTATTATTATTTATTATTATTATTAATTGGACCACACCTACTTTGTCTCCTTCCTTGAAGCAAAACATAACTCAAATAGTTTTTTGGGTCTGGATTTTCTGCAAGTGGTGATGTCAGGGTACACTCACGCCAACTGCATAGCTGCATATATGCTTCTGGGTACCAGGAGCCAGTTGAATGAGCGTGCTTAGTCCTGAACCAGCCACTAAGCAAGGTGCGCCGCTTTCGCGGCACACCTTGCTTAGTGGCTGGTGCAGGACTAAGCTCGCTCATGCAACTAGCCCACTAGTGGGCAGTCGCAGGGTACGTTTCAATGTTAGCATAACTGCCAACCAAAATTGCACGGTGGAGTTTAGTCCTGCGCGTGTCACTAAGCAATGTGCTCCGTTATCGCGGAGCATCTTCCTCAATGGCTGGCGCAGGACTAAGCTGACTCAGTCACTCACTCCCCGAGAAGGACAGCGCACTCCGGCGGCAAAGCTGCCAAAGCGATTATTAAAGGCCCACTACCGCCGTGACTGTTGAGATTCACTTCTGTAACGGATGGTTTCGAAACGCTACATACAGGTCTAGTCACAGGATAATCCAGTTCAGCACACGCTGTCTTTATAGTAACCTGACAATGACTCTACTCCGTTCTATAAATACAACGCTTTCAGTACAAGAAACAGCTAAATATAGATTGACACGCTAATGGCTACGCAGAATAAATAAGTGCGATTACGCGTGTTTTTCTTGCATGCGCAGACTACCATAGAAATTTATTATGTTTGTCGACAAGGCATAACAAACACAAATAGTACTGACATTTGTATTCAGTTTTACGCGTAATGGTACTTTAATATTAGGTTTCAGTTTAATTTCGTATTTTGCGCACATGTTTTTACCTGTATGTTATAGAATTTCAATAGCGCGTCGCAGGTGTTCTGCTTTGTAATTAATCAAACACACATGTATAGAAATGTGCATCTTCATTCACCCACTGACTTCAACTAGACACAAAATTGCGTCTTTAAAAGCAGGGCAAATTCAACATTGAATAATCTCATTAATTCAAGGAACGCGATTATGACTAGGGTCAGCAAGAGGCAAAGAACTTCATGAGTCCCCGCGTATGCGGGGGCTCATGAGGTTCTTTGCCTCTTGCAGTTGGCTGGCGTTTCTCTTTTTTTTGTCCAGGCAGTAAATGAGTTAAATGCTAGAGCTCAGCAGAAAGGTTAAGGCCCCGCCACACATGCCCGATTTTGAGGCCGATTCCCGATCAGTTTCGAATCGGTAGGTGATCGGGCCGAACTATAAAAACGTGTCCACTGCCACACATTTCCCCACTTTTAGCCGACCGGTTTGAACCGAAGATCAAAGTCGTACCTGTTTCTGCAAAATGGCTGCTAGTTTTGACAGTGATGATGATGTGCTTGCATTATCAGCAGTTTTGCATCATATTCGGGAAGAGGCGGGCGAGACATCGGCAACGATGGTGGTACTGATCTTCCGCCATTTTCAAACTGAAATGACGTGCTTTGCGAGACGCGCTCTGATTGGTTGAAGCTTACGATCGGGACCGATTCGGATCCGAAATATAGAGCAGGTTCTAGACACCCGATTCCCAGCCGATTGGGACCGGATCGGATAATTGACGTCATCCGATCGCAATCGGATCGGAATCGGCTTCAAAATCGGGGCACAACCGGCACGTGTGGCGGGGCCTTGACAAACTGAAGAAAATGTGCGTTTGTGTAAACAGAAATATGAGTCTCAGTATCAGCGCCCAGTTTTGTATGGAACGGACAGTGACTTTCAAAGAGGGCAAAAGAACCCCGTGGCGACGCCAGCTTTAGTTGGCCCGCGCACATGCTAAAACATGCACCAACTAAAGCTGATGTCGGGCCGAGGACATTTTGCCTATCGGCTTTTTATCTGCAAAACCTACATAAATTCGCGCCATCTCAACAAGGGCACGAATGCCGCGGTCTGACTTTAAGGCTTTCAGGTATTCGAGAAATACTGAGGATTCTCAATGCCCTACCCCCCCCCCCTACCCCCCCCCCCCCCCCCCCCCGCCAATATTCTTTTATACTAAAGATCATTACTGGTCAATACAGTCAAACCTGTATGAGGCGACCACCCAAGGGACTTTAACCCCTCAGCTGCCGGAAAAATGCAAACGGTACCCAACTGCAAGAGGTATAGATCCTCATGAGCCCCCGCAGTTGCGGGGGCTCATGAAAATCTATGCCTCTTGCTGACATTACTTTGTAATCATTTTCCTTTGACGGCTGGCGATTTATTATTTTGAAATGAAAATGAGCAGTCTGCGTCCGCTGGCATTTAAAGGGTTACAAAAGGGGGTAACCTTACACAGGTAGCCTTCTTGCACAGGGTCATCTTAGTTAGTAGCATAAATGGGACCAAAAATGGGTGCTCCGGTCTGCTTAGACAGGTGGGCGTGTTTGACTGTACAGTCAAAACTGTTTAGCACGACCACTAAGGGACCAACAGAAAAATGGTCACTTAGACATGCGGTCTCTTTACATAGGATTATCTGTTTACCCTTTGCGTGTCGGTAGCGGTTTTGTGGCGGGGATTAACAGAAGACAATGGGTCGAAAAATTCGTGGTCGGCTTAGACAGATAGCCTCCTTCCTTATACAAGGGGTCGCCTTGACAGGTTTGTCTGTAATGAGGAGGCTGTGGTGGGAAGGGGGATGGCGGAGAATGGAGGGGTGGGGATGGGGGAGGGGGGGGTGGTGGGTTGGGGTGGGGTGGGGGGGACTTCAGCAAAACATGAACTGACGACACAAGGACACGTAACTGGCAAAATGTTTCATGTCTACTCTTCATGCGAGATGATCATAAAGCAAGCCTGGCACCAGTCAGTGGGGATGTAACACAGAGGTCAGGCAGCACTGATTAAACGATGCACCTTTCTGCTGCTTCCCACCAGACCGAGGTTATTCTTGATGCGGCTGATCACGCGTTTGCGGTCAAAAAGTCCTCAGGAACACAGCAGTATTTGGTTTGTAAGTTTGATTTAACGCAAGGCAACACCAAAGACTGTCTTTACTGTGAGGGGCGCACCGAACAAGGCCCAAATGCAAAATGCATAGATCATCATGCGCCCCCGCATTCGCGGGGGCTCATGAGGATCAATGTCTCTTGCTTGTCTCTCTGGTGTCTGTGTACCTTAGGCAAGCGAGGTGATCGACAGTACATCCTAGATTGTAGTTCAGACACCGGTTAGAACCCTGTGCCACTGAAGTGAATTCTGCAAGGCTCTCAGTCTTTTAGAGTTGCTACGGCAGAGCATATTTTTCTTTCAGAGTAGTAATTAGTATATACGTACTCAGTTCAAGAACAAGCAAGTCCTTATTGCATGAGGTATCTATATATACGCATGTTTCTTGGACAGTGAAAAACGCATGAGAATATTCAAAACCAATGGCTCCATTCTTTCCCACTGTGGCGAGTAAACACTCATTCAGTTCGACGGCAATATTTCCGAAATTTTGGAGGCGTCATCTAATGACTATGCACCAGTTGCAGGAGATGGATCGACCATATAATTCAAGGGTAGTGACAGATTAGCTTGGCGCCGACAGGCACCAAGTTAATCTGGCACTACCCTTGAATTATCATGGTCGACCCATCTCCTCAATCGTAGTGCGTCAGGGCTGAATTGGGATAATCTGCCAGAAAAAGGTCAAAAACGTTAAATTTGTAGGACTGACGAGGAAACGCGAACACGATCCAACTGCAAGAGACATAGATCCTCATGATCCTCCGCGATTTCGGGGGCTCATGAGGATCTATGCCTCTTGCTAAGGCAATTTGTATTCATGTTTATTGGACGGTTTTCGAAAATTTCAGAGACAAAAATGCACTTACAGGGAAGGGGTTTACGTCTTTTTTCACTTTCATACTTGGGGCACCGAAACGGGTCTGATTGTGTTTTTGAGCACAACTGGGTTGGAACCCGAGACCTTTCGCACGAGGGTCGAGCGCTTTAACAGCTGAGCTGCCCTCTAATCTGAGAGACGCCGGTAGGGAGAGAAACACTTCAGATTTTTGTTGTACCCTAGCTGGGTTAAAACCTGCTACCTTCCGTACGAGAGTCAAAAACTTTAGCACCTGAGCTATCTATAGCCCCCTTCTAATCCGAGAGAGACTGGCAGAGAAAAAACTGTTGGTTAGAATTTTAAAAATAAATCGGATCTCAGTTTGGCTTGTACGAGCCTCTGAGATAATCCGCTACTAAAACACTGGTGCGTTCATTTGTGCTGTCAAAAGTGGACTATTGTGATGAGCTACTATACTTATATTATGTGGTTGCCCTCAGGCATGCAGACGACAGTTTTGTCATGAGGTACTTAGTGCATTAGAGTGTTGCGGAAAACGCTAACAGACAATTTCTTTAAGAATTGCTGGAAATGTTTCTCCTGTGATATTCTCTACGTGGATTTTCTGGGTGTGTGGGCAGAAAGGTTTTTCGTTCATAGCTTTGTGTTGCAAGAGGCTAACAGAGAAGAGTGTGTGAAAAGGGGGCGTAACCTAATTGCCATGTTGACGCAGAGCGAATCTGCCTCTGCTTTCAAACAGGCCCTGACAAACCTTCCTGTTTCGCTTGTCTTTTACCACGGCACAGTTGCTGAATTTGAAGTCTCTATTCTTACTATACTGTTTCGAATTTGTCATTATAATTACTTACATTGTTTGAACATGGTTTTGGGATTGTAGATTATGTGATGTGATATATTGTGATGTCTATGTTTGTACGGCTCAATGTATTTAGTTGAGCCATTTGGAATAAGCGCTATATAAATACACACTATTATGACTTCTGATTTTGCTTTGTATTTGACACTTGCACTTTGGCACAAGTCAGCTGTACAACTTTCTGTATAGGGCCGATCCATCTCCCCAAACGAGATGTCTGGGTTTTCCGGACTAAGCAGACACACGTATGTAACTTTTCCGACTGACGATACTCTTCCTGATTAGTCCTCGACTAACCTTCATCCAGCACAGTCCATCTGCAAGAGACACAGATCCCCTTGGGCCATATGTGTCTTGATGACCGTTTTCGGCTTCAGCTGCTCCAGACGCTTTGAATGTCCATCTGCAAGAGGCATAGATTTACATGAGCCCCTGCAGAAGGAGGAGCTCATGATAATCTATGTCTCTTGCTGAGCCCAATCAAGTCCACATGTCCCCCAAAGTGTGGAAGTTCTTACCTAGCCGAGTGATAGTCCAAAACACACAGATTAAAACGAGTCCCTGCAGTTGCAGGGGCCTATGAGAATCGAAGTCTTGTGCTGACCACGATCAGTCTCTTTTTTCTCAACCCGAGGAAGTTTTTATGTGAACGTCCATCTCCAGGAAACATAGATTCACAAAAGTCCCTGCACTCGCAGGATTTCATGAAAATTTATGTCTCCTGTTGATATCAGCAACTCCAGATGCAAGCAGGGGCTCATGAGAATTTATGCCTCTTGCCCAAAATGATCAGATCCACCTGTTCCCCAACGTGAGGGTTGTTTTTACTAGGTTAGGTAAACGTCTGGAAGAAATGTTAGGCTTGCCTCCCTCGACACGTGGAGATTGACATCTTGCGATTATTTTGGACACCCTGGGACACTCAGGTTCACTGAAATATGTCCCAAGGTGCTCATTTGGACCCTAATACCGCGTCCCCGACAAGATGGTGCAGCGAGCAATATTACGATTGAACCACTGTCTGGTCCGATTCCAAGAGCAAATTAGAGGAATAACAATACTTTCCATTCCAGCGGCATACAGGATCGACGGTGACTGCATGTTCAAGGTGCGGTAGAAAAAGTAGCTCGAGCATAGTGCTCAATTCGCATGGCACCTGCAGGATATAATCAGACGCTTCATTTGAAGTTTCGTGATCGAGTTTTTGTTCTGCTTGTGGTTGCATCAAATTCAACGTTGTTATCTAAGCTCCTAGTTACCGGTTTATTTTTGTCGTTTCCGTTTCGATAAAGTACCATTACTCATAAATCCGAAGGCACATTTCAGCACCATTTGTGTTTGTTATGCTGTGTCGACACACCTAATGATTTTTAACAGCAGTTTGGACACGCAGCAAAAGCATCCGCGTAACCGCACTTATTTATTCTTCCCAGCCGCTAGCATGTCAATCTATTTTTAGCTGTTTCTCATACTGATAGCTTTGTATTTATATAACGGAGTGGGGTCAATGTCAGGTTACTTGATATAAAGACGACGTGTGCTGAACTGGACTTCTCCTAGTTTGTCTAAATGGACCATAGCTAGACCTGCGTATAGCGTTTCGTAACCATTTGTTACAGAAGTGTATCTTTGAACAGTTGCGGCGGTAGTGGACCTTGAAATAGAGGGTATTCCTGTGTCAGAAGTTGTGAAAAGGTTAAAGCTCTCGCCAAGTCAGTCTGCAGTTTAGCCCTTTACATCCTGACACAACAATGCGTGAAACAAACTTACCCACGATAGTATAAGGATGGTGCCATAACAGCTTGGCGCCCATGGGCGCCAAGCTGTTCTGGCACCACCCTTGAACTAAAATTGTTAATCATTCTCCCAGTCTGTAATGTAGCCTTCATAGGACAATACACAAACTTGAAAAAGTCAATCAGAATGTAATGCGTTAATTACATCGTTCGGACGTGATTTGTGTCTTGTCAAACATTTCCATTACTTTGCACCCAAGCTGTCAAAACAGACTCTCAGGGAAGACGCAGTATTCCTGCTATAGAAAGGCGGAGTCATTTTTGGCAAAAAACGAGATCTTCATTGCGTTGTGATGAAAATCTCGCTATTCACAAAAATGGACTTATTGCCTTCTGCCTTTTTTTCTTTCTTTTTCTTAGTGTTAACCCATTTACCGCCAGTGGACAAAAATAAAACATCTGAGACCGTGCCTCGTAGATTGAAATGTTCTTGAGAAACGCAAAAATATAACTAGAACCAGCAAGAAGCATAACACCTCATGAGGTTCTATGCCTCTTGCATGATGATAGTGTTTACCGTTTTCCGGCAGCGAAATGGTTAAAACAGAAATCAATCAAAATCTCGGCCTCTGCGGGTTTGCAGTACGATCGGCATGTTAACCCCTCGACTGCTGTTGACGATGCCATTCGGCGGAAAAGATGCGACAGCAGCAGCCAAAGGGTTAACTCTTCCATCAGAACAGGTGCATTCTGAACATGACGGCTGTGTTGTGACGCAACATTTTAGATTCGCGTCCTTCCACATTTTCATTTATCATTTCACAAAGATTGTTTTCTCTTATACACCCTTTCTGATGATGTCATTCTCGAATTATTTTTTAGAGATTATTTTAGGTATGACATCCGCCCCGTCAAATTGTACCTACTTTCATCAACAGTTCAGGTCGATTGTTTCTCCATCACTATACTTTGGGTCTTTATTATTTTATTTTCAGCAATTTACTCACCCATTTTTCTTTTAAATTAAAAACAACAACAACTACATTCACAGAATTTTTTTTTTTTACCTCGATTTTCCTTCACTGCAAGATTTTTATTCTGACTGATTATTCTTCCCAGTTTTGTTTGAGTGTTTGACAGGTCGCACTTAGCGCTCAATTGGCTGTTTGATGAAGCCGGTCATCTCGGTGAGGAAAACGCCCACTGGCTGACGTCTGGCCTGCAGTCTGACCGCGCACGGCCGTGCGCGGTCAGACTGCAGGCCAGACGCCGGCCAGAGCCCGTTTTGCTGACCGGGACGAGATAAAAATTGCTTCCGAGGGACAAGTAATGACTGTATCGAGAGCAATTTCCACAAGCATTGATCCTATACATGCTGTCACCATTCTACGCTTCTGCATATTATATTGTCATCCGAGTTTTTGTAAGGCGTTGGTTCGCCAGGAGCGGGGGAAGTACACTGTTAAGCAAAAGGAACGAGATGTTTTTGGAATCATCGGAAACACTTTTAGTGTTTCTTATGATTCCCAAAATGTCGCTTTTTTTTTTTTTTTTTTGCTCGTCAGTTATTCTTCCTTTATGTTTTTTGAATCATCGGAAACACTGTGTGTTTCTCATGATATAAAAAAAATGTCGGATTTCTTTTGCTCGTCAGGGTAGATCAACTCTTTCCCTGTGAAGGGCAAAGGTATATAAGTCCATTTTTGTGAAGAGCGAGATTTTCATTGTAATACAGGGAAATTTTCACTTTTCGCAATAAATGAATTTAGTGTCGTTTGCAAGCACAGTGCAGAACACTGTCAGTTTGAGCTCAAGTCTGTATCTTTGATCAAGCATCACCCCAAATTTTACGTCTTTTTTTTTTCCGTACTGCCGGGAGATGACCCATGTAACTGCTAAGCGTGGGGCTTCAGTTGACCAGTGCATTGAGCAAAAGGCCTTCGGGCCGTCGTCGACCTTTGCTAACCCGCGCACGGACGTGCGCGGGCCAGCAAAGGTCGACGACGGCCCGAAGGCCTATTACTCACGCAGCGTACATTTAGCTCAAGGGTGATCGAGAGCAAGCCACGACCATCCGAGTCCGTTTCCCATAACCTGATTTCCATCCATCTGCGTGTTGGAGTTCGTATCACCAGATGCTCCGTGTGTCATGACTACGACAAAACTGAGTGTCTCCAAATAGGATCCTCGGTATTAGTTATTAGTGGTGGACTGAGATCGTGATACACCAATTTTGCTTACGCCAGTCTATTAAGGCTGTCTTTTAAGATAAATTGAATGTGCTCAAACCTTGGTTATTAGAGGGTATGGGAGTTTGTGGGTGAGTGGGTGGGTGGGGTGGGTGTGGGGTCTATGCGGGTAGGGGGTAGTAGTGGAAATCATGCCATTGCAAATTGACTTGACTATTTTAGGTGTCTTCGCCGCTAACAGCCTGGCTTACATTAATAAGCCGACCTAAATTAAATTACTGCATATCCCTGAAGAGATGAATAACCCTTATAGGCACATTCATAGTAACTGCCACTGGACACATATTTTGTTTCTGAAATCTTTGTTCATTCAACGCCCAAACGCCACAACCGTCAAAGGAACATAGAGTCAAATTGGTATGAGCAAGAGACATAGATCCTCATGAACCCCAGCGAACCCCTTGCATTTGGGATCGCGTTCATTTTTCTCAATGAAGGGGTTAAGTGAGGTTCAGAGACATTAATCCTTCTCATGAGGATCTGTTTATCTCGGAATCGGCTGCAGCTTCAGACAATAAAAAGGTTAACCCTTTCCCTGCCGAGAAAGCTTGCAAACCACTGTACTGTACATTTAGTGTCAGATCAGCTCACCAACCTTACCAGTCATCCCAGTACCCACTCCCCCCCCCCTCCCCCGCCCCCCCCCCCCCCTCCTCCAAAGCCTCTACAACCACAGGCATTGGATGATCATGGCTTACTCGACTGCAGATACCCGTTCACCTCTACAGCAAATAGTAGCATATACGCAACTGCCTGTCGTCAACCGCTTCACTACCACTGAAAGGCAGATTGTGTTTTTGACATCGTGACACTAATAGTCTTAATGCATTTAACGTCTTTTAAAGATCCTCAGCCGTCAAAGAAACATGGATACAAAGTGAGTTCCAGCAAGAGATATTAATCCTCATTAGCCCCCGCAACTTAGATGTGTGGGGGGGGGGGGAGGGGGGGGGGGTGGTGAGGGGTATGAGGATGTATACCTCTTGCAGTTTAGTATGCATAAAGCACATCGCATTACCCATCCAGGGAGCCGGTTTGTCATGTACAGTCATGCATTTTAAAAACGCAACAAAATCGCAGTCGCAAATGCAACGCGTAAGAACACCAGCCGTCCAACGAACATGGATACAAACAAGAGGTATAGAACCTCATGAGCCCCCGCGACTGCGGGGGCTCATGAGGTTCTATGCCTCTTGCAGTTGGGTTGTTCTGGCCGAGTCCAGAGAGTCAAGGCGTTGCTTTATCAAAGTTGTCGCGTTTCTATCACGTAGCTGCAATTAATCTTTCTGCCTTGTCTTTGTGTACTACACTGTATCTATCAACACTTGCATTCAAGTCTTGAAACCCAAGAGAGGTTTGTCGTTCTGTGTGTTGTGCAGGTAACACTGTAAGACCAGCCGACCAGTCCTGTAGCGGCGAGTGTGACCACGGAACCGACGCACGTGCAGCAAGCGACAAAGGAAACACGAGTGAGTACCTCATCACCAGTAATATTTGTCATTTGTTCGTCCTTTCATTTGTTCGTCTCTTCGTTCACTCGTTTGCTCACTCATTCGTTTGTTCGTCCTATAATGTTAGTTCGTTCGTCCGTTCGTTCGTTTATTCATTCGCGTGTTCTAATTGCATTCGCTCGTTCGTTTGTTCGTGTTCGTTTGTTTATTCACTCTCTTTCAAGTCATTCGTTTGCTCGCTCGGTCGCTCATTTGTTTGTCCGTCCGCTTGGTTGGCTGGTTGTGCAGCTTATTAGTTTGCCTACTATCGGATTTGTTTTTATCTGCCAAATGGGTTGGCATTGTGGTTCGGTGGTTGGTTTAAATGCTGATGTTGCTCTGTGATATCAGTCTATACTGACGAGCAAAAGAAATGCGACAGTTTTGGAATTATCGGAAACAATTTAGTGTTTCCTATGATTCCAAAATGTCGCCCCTTTTTTGCTCGTCAATATACTTTGGTTGTTTGTTTGGTCTAAATCCGCGATTTCTCTTATATTATCCTTATGAAAACACATAAATTATGACATTCAAAATCTCATTAGCACTGCGGTTACAGGCACGTGTTTTGTGTACCTACGTGATTGACTTTTCAGCTATGTAAGGAAAATGTATTTGCTTTGTTCATTTTCGCTTTGTTTTCATTCGAATTGTGTAAATAAGACACATGACAAGACAAATGTCAATGTCCTAGTGTGATAAAGGTCCTCGGGTCACCTAATGGCCTATACGTCGTCCCGGGGACCCATTGCTCACTGAGGTGTTTACGCCAATTGGAATTTCGCCGTTGTTAAGGTGGTAAACCAACTAAACAATGCAGAAATCATTGTCACTCTCCTCTTCGCTATTCTGTTAATAACCGTTTTCACTCCCAGCGCGAGACACTGCGCACATTTCAAATGTATCTGCTTGCAAGACAAGCGAGATTAATCAAGTGTGCTGGTTCAAGGGTTGTACCTGATTAGCTTGGCGCCTGGCAGGGCGCAAAGCTATTCGGGTAGTACCCTTAAATTATCATGGTCCAGTTGCCAACCACTTTAAGCACTGCCCTGGAGACGTCACAGTGGACCTGTCTTTTTCAGTTGGCACTGGATGCTAAAAGGACCGTAATGAGGGAGATGGCATTAGTAGCTGTTTGGTGCCAGAATAACAGACGACGAGTTACAATTTATTAGATTAAATCTTCCGACGGGGATAACAACACATTGGAACAGATTTGGTTGTGTGTTTTGTTTTTTTTTAAACACCGACAAGCTGCTAAAAGATCTGCACTTAATGGGACTCTGCCAATGGATTGGTTCATTCGAAAGGTCCTGACCAGCAGTAAACGTTTTGTTGTCTTCCGATTAGATGTGTCTGACGGTCATATTACATATTCAAATCTGGGCAGTTGAGGCATTAAGAGCTTTAAAAATAATTTTTGCCTTGTTTAAAAATTTGTAGTAGGGCTGAATGTTGGAATTTGCTGGAAATTTCTGGTTAGATGAGAGGAGACATGTTTGGTGCTTTGATTTATACCATCCTGAGCTTATCCAGTGGACAATTGTGGGCCTATGTTGAGTTGCCGTTGATGTAGTGATTTGAGGGGCACGCTGATTTCAGCTGTGCTTGGGTGTGGGGTTGGTAAGGAATCAGGTTCATAGCCAAGAAATGAGACTGTCAATGTGCTGTTTTTATTGTTATTTTGTGCATGGCAAATGTGCAGCTGGTGGGCGGTAGTGTTTTTTAGGGGATTGAAATATTAGGGGATGCCTGGGACTGACTATGGCTAAGAGACTGGACAGTATGGAAAGGGCACTGTGTTCCGTGGCCTGACATCAGTCAGAACATGTTCACCTTGTGTTAAGTGTATGACAGTTACGAACGGATTCTCCTTAATTTTTTTTTTTTTCGTGTCATTTTCTCTCGGTGAGTATTTTCTTAAAACTATTTCGTTGAAAATGTTTGCTTTAAAAACTGCTCGTTGCCGTCGTATTCGTTTTATTTTCCTTCAGCGGCAAACAGTACGAACACAAGCAAACATCCGTCAGCTACATGCATGCACCTTCTTGCACACGGTCAATGATGCAACGAGCGTGTGTGTGCTGGTCTGTGATTTTAGACCTTACGGACGTCGGGCCAAAATCACAGACCAGCACACGTTTCAAGCGCTCGGGATTGTTGTTACTGGCGTCTTTGTAATATAGATGCCAATGTAAATTTAGCATCGTTTTCGTCAAAATATTGTACACTTACTTTGCACACCCACTCCCCCTCCCAACACCCCCTCCCCCAACCCCACACCACCCCAACTTCCACCCCTGCGCCTTTTTGTCTCTGCTTTCTTCTGCTTCGTGTTCGTTTGATCTGCCCTAACCTGATATGACATGAACTAACTTATTTTTGGTTACAAGTTTAATAAATGTCACAGAGTCAGACCTAAACGATCTCAAAACATGCTGCATCAAAGGCACGCAACTAAGATGTCACATAATTCCAAAACAAGGTCGCCCTCGCTTCGCCATAATCAATCAAAAATATAACACTTTAATCGCGTGACAGTCTATTTTGAAGCGCTAGCTGAACGTCTAACCCCAGTCTTGCCACATTTTTCACTGACGTGCCAAAATTGTATTGCATTATGCATAACCAAAAGACAACAGACATTAGTTTAAATGTTTTTGGCCCAGATTGCGGTCTTGATGGAGAAATTGGATTAAAAGGCTATGCTTTGAGAAGAATTGAAAAAATGCGTCGTGTCTGTGGATTTTTAATTTTTTTTTTTTTTTTTAAAGAAAACATCCGACTCGGTATTTCAGAATGTCGTGTGCGCGTTGAGGCAGGCATCTTAACGTAACAAAGACAAACATGTCTGGCATTAAATTATGGGGGACACAAATTGTCCTGTCTGCTGTGCACGCAGACTTTATTACAAGAGTTTACTTTTGTTCCTGAACTCATAAAAAATGAAATAGAAAGCCAATAGAAAGAAAATGCAAAGAGGTGCGTCTGCATGAAACCCGTTCAGCAAGTCCATCGGGCCGAGGTCGGACTTAGCTGGCTTGCGCACTGTTGTGCGCTGTTTTGCGCTAGCCAGCTCAGGCCGACCTCGGCCCGAGGACCTTTTGACCTGAAAGAATATAGAGGCTGTCAAGGAAGGCGAATTAAATGTCAACTTTGGCATGGTAAATGCATGTGCGCTACAAAACTATGATGGGATTCATTTAATTTTGGGGCGTTACGAACTCCGTATGTGCTGAACCGAAAAGAGTTATTTTAGTCTAAAAGTTTGCGTTGGTGCTTTTAAAAAGTTCAGACTCCTCCGCCCCCCCCCCCCCCCGCCCCCCCCCCCAAAAAAAAAAAAAAAAAAAAAAAAAAACCACAAATGACACCAACTCACAAACAACACCCAAAACCGTGATACAACAATACCGCAAAATGTCAGTCGACGAAACCGTGGGTTGATCTAAATGGAGAATTTGCATATTGAATATCACTTATTAAAAATGTATAGAATTGTGAGCTTACACAAACGACCAAACGTTTGAGTGAGCTTGTTCTAAGATACGTTTCCCAGCTGTCCTTTCCCGCAAAGAAGTACCCAACTGAGAAAGAAACAAGCTTAGAAAAGACAGTAGCTGTCTGTTCTAATCATGCTTCTTTCTCCGTTGGGTACTTCTTTGCATTTTACACGCTTGGCAGTCACCTTTTTGGTCTTGATTGGCCTTTTCCTCGCATGCGGGATGCCGTTTCGCCGTATCTTCTGATTGTTCCACGTATAGTTTTCACTGGCAGCAAATATAATGGGGAGGTGGAAACCACTAACATCTGATTGAGTCCGAAATAGCTCAGGCGGTTAAACGTCGGAGCAGGAGAGCGAAGGGAATCGCCGGGTCGTGGGTTCGAATCCCGTCCCGGCCCCGGTAGCTGGACTCACAATCCAGGGGGAAAAAACGGATTTGTTTCAATAGCATGTCCGTTGAAAGGTCCTGGTAAATGAAAGTGGCACAGTTGGAGTGCGCCTGAGTTAATCAGTGTTCAGGTCGTATTCCATAGGCAATAGATTTCCCTGTCCCCCATAACCCACCCGTCAGTGCCGTCCATGATCACCTCGGTGCTGTGGACGTTAAACCCGAACTAACCACTAACATCTGCTGCTCCCAAATTTGCTTGAATTGTCAAGCCATATCGCTGTCGTTCTATTTGTATGCCTGTCGAAGCCACAGGCATAGGATAATCGTGGCGTAATTGACTGCAGGATCAGTCTTCCAGTACTTCTGTAACAGGTATACTGACAAGCAAAATAAATGCGAAATGCTAAAGAAATGAGGCACTTTCGGTGGTTTTCGATGGTTAAAAAATATGGCATTTCTTCAGCTCCTCAGTGTAGTAGGAAAATGTCTGTTTCTCACTTCCAGTCGTACAGGTAATCGATGACTGATTCTGTATTTGTCTGTTTCCTGCTACCTGTTGTAGAGGTGATCAAAGACTTATTATGTATCTACAAATCAAATAAGTGAGGTTAGCGCCGGTGTACGTTTACCAAGGGGAATTACTCAATGCTGGATAGACGAACGGTTAGGTCCCCTGTCCCCATCCTGTCAGGCCCCCAATAACCAGCCCACAGAAAACTACACAGATGAAGTACAACACAGTCATATAATATATCCCATTTTGCAACGATCATGCCATGGCTATGGTCTAAGCGTCTGCTGTTTTACATATTAACTCATTCGAGACGTGCCGCCTCCGGATACGCGGCTTATGCGGCGTATCCGGAGGCGGCACGTCTCGAATGAGTTAATGTATTCATTCAAAGACTTCACACATTTAGTTCTAACACTGCAAAACTGAGAATCTGAAGACTACACACCATTTCGGGACTGAGACAGATCGCCCATGATAGTTCAAGTACGCGTACAAAGGGGAAATACTCAGTGCTGGACATATAAGCGGTTAGGTCCCCTACCTCACCCTTGGTACGCGTACTGTTTCTACCAGCGCTATCCTCGCCTATTTGGTATTTGGGCATGATAGTTCAAAAGTGCTGCCATAGCAGCTTGGCTCTCTTAGGCGTCTCTTACATGCTTCCATGCTTTTCACCATTCGTAATTGTACTGGTCTGTGATTTTTGGACCGTACAGCATACACTTATATAAACTTGCCATTCTCAAGAGCTAAACATGACACAAAACATTCAGGAAAAAAAAAATCGAAGAGAAAATCATCAAGATTGGAACACACTGTACAAAGGATGGGACAAAACAATTTGCCTAAGTGACAAAACAAGTCAACCGCAAATTATCTGAATACAAAGAGCTTGTAGCTGAAAATTCCAAAACTAGATCAACTAGCGTTCGTACCTGAACTATTCTGTAGCATGTGCGCAGAAAACTAAATACTGCAAATCTGTTGATTTGAGTGCTGTACAGTACGCCGATTGAGGACAGGGTAGCGAAACACGCGTCATCACTTATTCATGGTGTTTTCATTCGGCTTGAAAGAGATGCCCGACGAGTGTATCCATTTGCAAATGCTTTATACCCGAGCTCATCTTGTTAACCTCTGCTGGTACGTGCAACATCAACTCGTTCAAGGCGCCCCGCATCAATAGCTGCGGAAGGGTCGTATAGCGTTGCCGACAGGCAACGCTATACGACACTTTCGCAGCTATCGATGAGGGATGTCTTAAATGAGTTAACCCTTTCAAGGCCAGGAGGCACGAACTCACCCCTTGGCTGCTACTCACGATACCGACAATTAAGCGTCAGTAGCAGTCAACAGGTTAAATGTATTAAATCATCACGAGGTGAAAGCGAAAGGCGCAGATCAGTTAAAGTGGAACATGCATGACGCATAATTAGTTAATAAGGAATTGCTGTTTTTTAAACGACATTTAAATAATTGACCACAATTCAAATATAATCTCTCCAGATATGATATATTCGGTGAGTACTCATTACAGAAGACGAGTGGATAACACCATAAAATAGGGCTATTTTTACATCTAGTTTTATGTCTAAAATACGGTGATGCTATTTTTACATCGAGTCACATAGTACATAGTCAAGAGTACACCCTTTTGTGTGTGTGTGTGTGTGTGTGTGTGTGTGTGTGTGTGTGAGAGAGAGAACAATAGAGTCCCGATAGACAATGAATTCAATAGAGCCGCATCAGTCATTAATTTACATCATTTTTTAATATCAAAATTTTGTCCCCAATTTTACCCCCGTTAATTCTGAATCAACCCTTTGATTTTTAAAAACTGACAAGCATGACTGATGCGGCTCTATTGATCTGATTATCTATCGGGACTCTATTGTTCTCTCTCTATAACTATTGTCTCTGTCAACACCTAATCATTTACCTGATCAAGTGATGCCAAGTGAAACTTAATACTTATTAACAAGTTGCAACTAACTTTTAGGAACCTGCAGAGGTAACCTTTAAGTGTGTTGCCATAAGAACTTATTAATTACTTACCCTAAGTTCTTACAAGTACTTACCCTAAGTTCTTACAAGTACTTACCCTAAGTTCTTACAACAACTTGACTCAAGTCCCAAGACACTGAGACAGATTTATCAAGATACAAGGACAATAAAAAAACTTTTTTTTCTCAGTAATACTCAGGTGGTGGTGCTGATGGGGTTAAATAATCAGGCACAAGTGGTGTAAATGACATGTCATCTCTCTGCGAAGCATATGACAAAAATATTGATTGATTACCAAATCTGATTTTTATTTGTTTAAAAGATTGTGTAGTTTTTCTGTGGTTTCCTGTACCCCTATCCTTTTTCCCTCTGCTAAAAAACTGGCCTTCAGTTCTTCAACATTGACGGGAGATTGACTACGCATTTTATTCTGTATTTCAGATTTCTGTTTCTTGTAATTATTTAAATCATCCTGGACTCGCTTAAATTCTTCGTCATCAATAAAATTATCGTTCAATGCCTTACTGATAATAAGTTTCATACTGCTCAGCTTTGCACCAGCAAGCGTACTCAATGCTTCATGTTTCTGTAATTTCGTGTGAAACCTCTTGTTCAAGGCTTCCAAACCAAAGCAAGCCAGGCATGTAGCAACGCTAACAGCCTCAACTGCTATTCCAGCCAAACTCCCAATTCCTGTGGCGAACAGAACAATACCCCCTACAGAACATGAAGCTGAAACTGCACCAATAGCCATAGAAGTGTTTTGAACAGAATTGAAAACGGTCTTATACCGTCTTTTGCACCGTGAGTATTTCGCCTCCTCACTCTCCAAATATTTCAAAGCTTCTGTAATATTATTTAATCTGAATGCATCTGCCTGTAATGTTTTATCTGAAGCAATTGGCATATGTGTATCAGGCGCAAGCGTTGTTTTAGTCGTCACATTTGTTTCAGTCGGATCAAGCGTTGGTAGTTGCGGATAGAAGTTTACCATTTTTTTTATTGACAAATATTTTTTTTTATTTAATCAGCAATTACATTTTGCAACTCTTCAAAAGTATATAATTTGCTGGCATAATAAAATGCAACAAGATCAATGTGTTCAAGGTTTATGTAAGTTAGACGAACAAAAGTTGTTTTGTCAACCACCACCTTGACAGCTGGAACACTGCTCGAAACATTAATAACATCATTATTTTTTGTAATAGCAATAAAGACCTTTGATGATTCTGTTACTGTTTCATCCCATGTAAGTTTAATTCCTTGTGCAATTTGAGCCTCTTTAGCAGTAGCAACAGATTTCATGATAATTTCAAATACTATTGTCACTTCTCTAGCCATGACTAAGCTTGCTGGCATAAACACAACAGAAGTATCTGATCTACCCTTTCTAGTTGTAAGAAGATATCTCCGTTTCTCATAATTTTCAACTTTCAGTTTTTCTCTGCTATTGTTGTCTGGGGCAAAGCTTGGAACAAGACTTACAATAAGCGGCCCCGAGTTAACAACCTTCCTAAACACTAAGGCACCTTCGTCATCAGTGTATACATAAGGACTAATAAATTCCAACTTTATGTCCCAGTCAATTGTGGGTGGTGGAACAGGTACAGGTGAAACCACCCACTTATTTCCCACATGTATTAAGTTGTAGGGCGAATTATTTACAGGTGGAGTAGGTACAGTAACATCACGTAGCTGACCAAGTTTAGGAATCTGTTTTTCACCATCTTTCATGTCAACAATTACTTTCCTCTTGTACATGCCATAGGAATCAAGTTCAAAACCATATATTTCTCCAATTTCTCCCTCCTTCTCAAAATCCTGTACATCTGCCAAATCTTTCAATTCTGTTACTGGACATGCAACTGGTATGATTCTCGGCTTTGGACCACCACTCATTTTTTATAAACAAAAATAAAATTATTTAATTTCCAACACAACACTAAAATCATGCATAAGAACTGGTTTGTCATCCTGATTAGTTACAGATATACTCAGTGACTCAAAGAAACTAGAACCTAATTTCTTAAACTGCAAATTAGGAAATCTAACAACTACACTTTCACAATACGGAGCAGTTCCAGTAGGTAAGCATCTCAACAAAGTTGAAGGCTTTCCATTGTGAACATTCTCAGATGTGTTTAGTTCTTTCAAATAAACATTTAGTACAGTATGTACTGCCAAATGAACAGGATATCTTCCAGTTATTTTTTCTTTTTTGGGCTTAAATTTTAATCCTTCTTCTGCTTCATAAGTCCAATCATCATCAACACTATCATCGACAATAGCAAGATCAAATTCGGATAAAAAACCAAGTAGTATTAAAAGTTTGTCTGTTAATATAAGCTCACTATTTTTTGGAAATTCCAATGTAACAAACAAGTTAGCCGGATTTAAAGTTGCTTTAATTTTATACATATTTTGTAAAAATTCAGCTATAGTACAAAAGTCATAATACCCAGGCTGTAAGTGATTAGCGCCCCACCATGTATTACCTATCGTTCCATGCACAGAATATTCACCATCATCTGTTACATTAAACCACTTTACTGTATAGAACATTTCATGGATAGCTACAGCCTTGCTACCATCACGATTATCAATCCCATTAGTTAACAACACTGGTTTGCTTGTGTCAAGATTTGTTAAGGTAATAAACATTTTTATTATCTCATATAAAAAGGATGGAATTTAAATCACCAACCATCACCACTACAAACGCATTTCAATTCAATGTGAATGCCAAATATAATGTTGCACCTACTTATGAACAGAAAATAATTCAACTAAATCAACTCGACATAGCTGTGTCTGACGCAAGCGTACAAGACCTATTCCAAGTGAAAGTACCAAATCCGTTTGATCATTACCTAAACCCTCCAATAACAGACGACTCAACTGCAAGAAAGTGGTCTTCAAGCCCACTACAGATGTTTCAAAACCAACTCAACTTTGCAATACTATGTTCAACTACAGGCTGTGGTGTTTCATTTACAGACCACTTGAATCACTCAAACAAACTGATTAGGTCTGTGTATCATTTCCATGTTTATTACCAGCTTAGACGTATACTGTCAGAACTTCATACACCACTGCCCACTGAATCCAGTTTCAACAGGTTTAACAACCCCATGGATATGAAAGCGTTTGAACGCATCTGTAATGAATTTAACATAAGCACTAAGTATGACTTTACACAAAAACTTGATGATCACAAAGGCATGGGTACATTGTATTATGCTATGAGTCACAGACAATACCCTCAAGATTACTACCCTGGTTACACTTCATTCTCATCAAAATCACAAGTCTGGTTAGGATCAATAGAGCAGAAGCAGACTAATGCGTGGACCACATTTATTTTAGACAAAAGTGACGGGTTTACTCAAGCAGGAGTTGAGCGCGTAAATGAGTCTATCAGAACATATGTCTGGTGTATACTAGGTGCACAATCACTAACAAAATCAAACATTTTGAATGGAAGTGGAAAGTTTGAAGCACAAAAACAGTTTCTTGCAAATCTTGAAGATTCAGTAAATTCATCAGTTGATCTCCCATCAAGCATACAACGCTACCAAGACGTACTCAGATATGCCAGATCAAAAGTTGACTTTGTAGTTGGAATCGGGTTATACATGTTGCCATCTGATCTTCAACTCCAAATGGGTACAATAACAAATTATAATAATGAAATCATTGTTGCAGGTGTTGGTCAGAAATTAGGACTCAATAAAAGTGTAAACTTAGGAGCAACAACTGCGCATGTACTGTCATTAAAATCATTACAGGAGGTTACTTCTCCTGCCCCACCACTGGTACCCATACAGTCAGTAACAACCCCTGACACACATGAGTCAGAACGAACTGCATTAGTAATAGGATTAACAGGGCTAGGAGTATTACTTCTTTATCTGTTTCATTAAATAACCCACCATTAACCCTCCTACTGTCACCAAAAATACCCACACATGCTCTGCCATAAACCCAACTGCCTTTGCCGCTGTACTAATCAACCAGCTGACAACAGAGCCTAAAATGCCAGGCAACGTGTCTACTGCTTTCAGAGCCAATTTCTTAAGCAAGTCTGATATGTGAGACAACTGTTTCTTTACCCACGACTGTAAATCTTTTGGATCTGTGGGAGCCGGTGGGCCCGGGGGTGGCGGTGCACCCCCACCAACCCCAGCACCGGAGACAGCCAGCACTACAGTGCTGATAATAAACCCAAGAGCAGTAATTAAACTAGCAATTGTAATACCCTGCTCTCTGAAAAGTGTTTTAAGTCTCTCAGCCAGAGTAGTGTCTTCGTAAAGTATTTTCTGAATAGTTTCTCTAATTCTGTTGACCTGTGATTTTAGTTTTTGTCTTCCAATACTAATTGTTTCTAACCGTCCTGATCTTTCTATCTGCAAATCATTTAATCTGTGCTGTATTCTCTCTTTCATTTCTGTGTCAAGATTTCCATTGTCTGCTGTAGCCAGTTTCTCTTTTTCACGTTCAATGTGTTTATCAAGCTCTCCCAGTTTGGCAACATTGTTTACCATCTCACCTCTTATTGTCTGCAATGATTTATCCAAACCCATAATCTCTCTCATTGACAAAGGTGGATCATCTATTGTTTTCATAGCATCATTTATTTGCCCTTCAGTAAATGAGGTTTCTTGTATCACTGTGTTTGCTATTTCTGGTAGGTTTGTTACTGGTGCCATTTCAATCTCTTGCCCTGTTGGCAACTTTGTTTGCGTGTCGTGAAGAACACTAGCCAGTCTTGGCGTGACAGGAGACCCACCAATACCAAGTTGACGCAAGGCACCAATACCACCTTCATTTTTTATTGTACTTAAAGCCCTAAACCTACTAGGGTCTTTTTTGTTAGTCAATAGTACTTTTCCTTTGTCAACAGTATTTAAATATAAATGACCCTTGCCATCAAGTTCAAACTGATTAGGGTCTACGTTGTCTGGGCGGCCACCAACATGATCATAAAATGAGTTCACTTTGGTTTCTAAAAGTTCATGACGTAAACTGTAAATATTTCTTGTACCAGTCATATCTGTCATATCTGCCATATCTGTTGTATTACCAAAATCATACGTGTCATCCATTTCAAAATCTTCATGATTAAATCCTCCTGCTGCCATTGTTTTATTAATTTATTATTTTTTATTGTGCATAATAAAAATGACACAGTCTTACGGATCAAAGTTAGACCCATACAGAAAACTACGTGAGCCCCTGGGTGTTAAGGGCATAAGACAATCGATAGTCATCACGAACAATCCAAGTACCATAGACCAGAACCAAACACTTACAGTCAAGTTTCCAAACCTAGGCCCCAGTGACGTTATTGTTCCTGGCACTGCACGCCTAGCATTTAATATTGAACTATCATCAGACGCAGATGTAAACAGAACACTGGTTGACAATCTTGGCAGAGCAATTGTTAGAACTATTAAAGTAAAACTTGAAGGGCAGGAAGTGTTTAGTCTTGACGACGCAGATGTGTTCTACTGTTACAAAGATCTTTGGCTCACAAGAGAAGAACGAGAAGACCGTATTTACCAAGGCATACAGTCAGATAATGTTGGTAAACTTCGAATCAATGCCGGAGACAAAACAACTACTGGGGTACCAAAGGAAGTTATTATAGCAGAAACATATGGAACCAGATTTTACATTCCACTTGAGTTTGAAATCCTAACAGCACATTTGCCTTATTATCAAGGGGCACTGAATGACCGTCTGAGCTTTGAACTAACTTTCAATGACTACTCCAAAGTTATAAAATCATCTGCCACAGATGCAACATACAAGATCTCTAACATTTCCTTGGAATATGAAATTGTCACACATATTGAACTAGCCAGACTCATACAAAATCAGTACCAGTCAAGACTTCCAATTTATTATGACAGGGTGATTAGACATAGTTTAATTCCCAAAGACAAGAGTGACCCAATGTGGAACTTAAACTTAAACACACCTGCCAGGTCACTGAAAGGTATTCTTATGTTGTTTGTTGAACCGGTGAGTCCATACAAAAGAGATTCAGAAAAATTCTACAATCCTAAGATTACACATTTGTCCTGCACAATCGAAGGCCGCCCTAATCAAGTGTACGCTTCAGGAATGTTACCTTATCAACACTATGACGAAACCACAAAGTATTTTGCAGGAGGAAGGATTAGAGATAAACCTGCAAACATTGCGTGTAAAGATCTACATCTGTATGACGTTAGGATTGGACAATACCTTACAAACAAATATGCACTGTGGCTAGACCTTCGTAGTACAGATGACGATTATCTTCATGGGTCAGGACGAACTGTCGAGAATGGTAGTGACGGAATAACAATTCAGATACAAAAGAAGGTTGAAACTGCTGCAGCCATTAACATATATTTGTACCTGATATATGACGCACAACTCAATATACAAGAGTGTAGACTAAGTGGACACATATATTAAAATTATATTGTGTATTAAAATGAACCAGAGCTTAATGACCCTTGACCCACACTGTGGATTGTTTTGTGGCGCCACAGGGTGTGGTAAAACTGAATTTGTACTTAACCTATTACAAACAAGATACATCCACCATTTTGAAAACATTGTAATATTTTGTCCTACAATCAAACACAACAAAGCTTATCACAATCGTTTATTCATTTGGACTGACAACAACATATACTTAGTTGACCCTGAGAAAAAACTGAATGACTACCTACAATATTTTTACAAGCAATTTGAAGGACAGCCAACGTTGTTCATAGTTGATGACTGTTCTGCAGAGAAAGACATTGTCAAAAAGAGAAACACTCTAGCAGAACTTGCCTTCAGTGGCAGACACGCTAATGTAAGTGTATGGATTCTCACTCAAAAATATAATGCTGTACTGAAAGATTTTCGAGAACAGTTAAAGTTTATCTGTTTGTTTTACTGTAAGGATCGTGACAGCTTCGAAGACTGTCTCAGAGAAAATGATGTCATCCCAAATAAGCATGAACGAGATGATGTAAAAAATAAACTGAAATCAACTAAGCATCTGAAGCTCATTTTAAAGACAGATCAGCCCACAGGGTATGGGTTAGTAAATTGATGTAAATTAATTTATTCTTTTGTTTGTCCAATAAAAATGACAGACGGACAAATCATACAAGTGCTTGATATCTCACACTTTTTCAAAGATGTTATGCACTTTACTGACTTAATATTACCCAAACAGACTAACATAAGCCTTTCAGCACCATCAGAAATATATGTTACATATAGTGTGACTTTAGATTATGTCGATGAACATCCAAATGTGGAGCACATGACAGTTGATTTAAAGACACCTACTTTTAAAGTTGATGATACCAACTATGGCTGGTTAGGGGAAGTTTGTTATAGCATATTTAAACAACTACGCAAACTAAATGTTTATATTGACAGTGTTACAGTTAATAAAGTGGTATTACACAAGGTGAGCCAGCAGAGTTAACGTTAATATTTTTTATTTATTATTTTGTCGGTCAAATAAAAATGACGGACAATTCACAAAGCCCTGGCCCATCAAACCCTGGCTCATCTGGTTTAAGAAACGTGTTTCACACAACAAACTTACCCATATCCAATACTAATAATGTCTATG
This sequence comes from Semisulcospira habei, assembly GCA_036245525.1. Classification (NCBI taxonomy): domain Eukaryota; kingdom Metazoa; phylum Mollusca; class Gastropoda; family Semisulcospiridae; genus Semisulcospira; species Semisulcospira habei. The sequence goes on from BTPG01000008.1 coordinate 43,762,856, forward strand.
AATCAATAGAAAACTCTTTTTCTGTCATACAACAAAATCTTCTTACAGGCAGTGTAAAGATTCAGATTGTTGCAAAAATCGAATTCACTAGGGTCGACGGTGAGGTGATTGTTTCGTACATATCAACAAGACAACACACTGTTAACACAAGAAGAGAACCGGAGGTGGAGAACGTGTTTAGAGACAGACTATTACCAGACTTCCTCCAGGCGATTGACAGTGCAAGAATGAAGGGGTCTGGTTGGCACGAAGGACATGTACATGAACTGCAACTAAAGCAGTCTAGGTATCATCCTATATTAGGTAAAGCATGGTTGCCACTGCCAACAGAAGTAGTAAACAAAAAGGCTGTTGTTAACATTCAGAACAATGACAACTATTGTTTCATGTGGTGTGTGCTTGCTAAACTACACTTTGTAAAAATAAAACCTGAACGTGTTTCTAACTACACCAAATTTGTAAATGAACTCGATTTTAGTGGCATTGAGTTCCCTGTTAAAATAGAGGACATAGACTTGTTTGAAAAATTAAATCCTGGCATATCTGTAAATGTGTTTGTGTGGGATAATGTGTCTGTTGACAAGTTACAACCCATTAGAGTATCAGCACTGGCACCAACCTATGGTCAGTCAGAAGATAAGCATGTTGACATGTTGCTAATCGGAGATGACAATAACTTTCACTACACAATTATTAGGAATATGTCACGTCTAATTCATAATCATACAACAAAACACAAGGGCAAACAGGAATTTTGTAATAGATGTTTACAGAGGTTTTCCTCTATTGCTGTGGCACACAAACATGTTTTACACTGCAGGTCAGCTGATGACATTCAAACTGTACTTAAGTATCCAGAGCCTGGTAGTCAAGTGTATTTTAAGAACTATGGGAATCAGCAAAAGCTGTCGTTTGTAGTGTACGCAGATTTTGAATCATTAGTAGTTCCGTATGACGGTCCTGTTCCAGAGTCATTACCAAAGACTATAAAACTGAGTGACCAAGTGGTGTGTTCTTTTGGATACATTATTGTTAGGTCAGACGGTCTTCATTCAGAGCCTGTTATCTACAGGGGTGAAAATGCAGCATGTCTGTTTTTAACAGAAATGAGACATCTGTATAGTCAGGTAGTACAGTATCTCACAACATGTCAGATGCCTCTGGTGATGACAGAAGAAGACAAATTAAAATTTGATACAGCTGAGACGTGTTGGATTTGTGAACAGCCTCTGGGGGGTGATAAAGTTCGTGACCATGATCACATAACTGGACGTTACAGAGGTGCTGCACATAACAATTGTAACTTATTATTAAAAACAGATCCCAAGACATACAAACTGCCAATCTTTTTCCACAATCTCAAAGGATATGATTCACACATTATCATGCAGGCTGTAGATGAGTCGTACAAAAACATAAGTTGTATTGCCCAGACAACTGAGAAATACTTGACTTTTAGGTTAGATAAATTAGCATTTTATGACTCCATGCAACATTTGTCTTTAGGATTGGCTAGTCTGGCAGAAGGACTGACTGAGTATCCAATAACAAGTAAATATTTTGAGCCAGACTTGATTAAGAAAGGTGTTTATCCATATGAGTACATTGATCACTGGGTTGTGTTTGAAGAAACAAGACTGCCACCAAAAGAGAAATTTTATTCTACACTAACTGGCAAAGGTATTTCTGACTCTGAATATCAACATGCTCTTGATGCGTGGGGTAAATTAGGGTGTCAGACAATTGGTGACTATCACGACCAGTACTTGAAAGCTGACGTTTGTTTGCTAGCAGACGTATTTGAAAGTTACCGTGAGAAGGGTTTGTTGCACTACAGACTTGACCCAGCCTGCTACATAACTAGTCCTGGCATGACATGGGATGCATTTTTGAAATCCAGTAAAATATCTATAGACCTGTTGTCTGATCGTACGATGGGTGAAATGGTGGAACGTGGATTGAGGGGAGGGATTAGTATTGCAGCGAACAATTATGCCAGAGCCAACAATAAATATCTGGACGGTCATGGTGACCTTGACCGGGGGTTTGACCCCTCAAGCCCGGGGTCAAGGTCATTCATTACGTACTTGGACGCTAATAATTTGTATGGCTGGGCGATGTGTGAATTATTGCCCTTGAAAAACTTTTGTCTGTATGATTTGACACAGTATGATGTAACAGAGTCAGGGTTAACAAACAATATTATGAATCTTGACCGAAACGACACAAAGGGTTGGATCTTTGAAGTAGACCTAGAGTACCCACACCACCTACACGATTACCATAATGATTATCCATTGGCTGTTGAGAAAATGAGTATGACAGGAAAAAAAGAAGACACTAAGCTTGTGCCAAATTTGAATGACAAATTCAATTATGTTTGTCACTATCGCTTGCTGCAGTTTTACATCAGACACGGGTTAGTACTAAAGAAAGTTCACAGAGGAATTCAATTTGATCAGAGTGCTTTCATGAAAGATTACATAATGAAGAACACAACCCTTCGTGCCAGAGACGGCAACACTGCATTTGACAAAGACTTCTTTAAGCTTATGAACAATGCCTGTTTTGGCAAGACAATGGAAAATCCTCATCACAGAAAAGATGTGAGACTGGTCACAACTGAATTGGGCGCAATTAAACTCACAGGTAAGCCGCAGTACACAGGGTACAAAGAGTTTCATTCATCATTGTATGCAGTGTCACTCAAAAAAAAGATTGTTAAACTGGACAAACCAGTATTCATTGGTATGGCAATTCTGGAGTTATCAAAACTGTTGATGCTTGAATTTTATTATGATTACTTCAAACCAAAATATCCTGAGTGTCGATTGTTATACACTGACACTGACTCTATGATCATTGATGTGTGTACTGAAGACTTTTATGAAGACATGAAAACAGAGTTACACATGTATGACACATCTGACTATCCTAAAGATCATCCACTGTTTAGCACACAAAACAAGAAAGTGCCTGGTAAGTTTAAGGATGAACTAAATGGTGTGCCTATAGTTGAGTATGTTGGACTGAGATCCAAAATGTATTCTATACTGCACCAGAAAGGTAGTCAGTCAAAAGCCAAAGGTATCAAGAAAACAGCGATAAAAAATAAAGACATACGTCATGAACATTACAAGCAAGTGTTAGATGGTGCATTAATGCCTGATTATCCAAACAAGTCACTGAGATCAAATAAACATAATCTTGAAATAATTCAAACACATAAGAAATCACTTGCAGTTGGGGACACAAAACGAGTGTTTCATAGTAAAGAGAAAGCTTATGCACCTGGACATTACAGACTCAAGTTATCTGAAGACATTTGTGATGAACTGGTTGATGAATTAATTGATGACTTAGTTACTGAAATGAGTAACGGTGTCTGGGGGAATAATCTGTAGTTCTTCTCTGACAAATGCCCTCTGGGGTGCAGGGTCATACAGGTAATATATTGTTGCGTCTGGACCGGGAATTATTTTTTTTATATTGTGTACAGACGTTGACCAGATGGGGTCTGTTGCCCTGCGTCTGTCGTCGTTCTCAGCCTCCCCTGGCTGATATAAATATCTCACCTGTTTAGTAAATAAACTTGTGTCTGGTGCCAGGGTTGGTCCTGTTTTTGGTTCTGTAATTGTTTTCAATTTAATAGCATCAGCAGGTTTTGGGTGTCCTTCATTGTTCATTGCTTTTATCACATGTGGTAATCTCTTTACCCACTCCGTGTTACGGGTGTCATGCATGAGTTCCTTAGAATACTGGTAACTGAAAAGTCTTTCTGATAACTGTTTGTTAAAGTTTTCAACAATTGCCTGTGATCTGTGTACGCCTGGAATGCCTCGTCTGACCAGTATGCCATGCTTTGCAAATAACTGATTAACTGCACCTTTGAATTCTGATCCATCATCAACCTGCACTAGTCTGGGGTATCTTAAAGGGCCTCGACCATATATTTTTGTTAATGCTGTAGCAACTGTACTGGCTGTTTTGTCAGATATGGGTTCAGCGTCTTTATACCTTGAAGCAATATCTACAACAGTTAATGCGTACTTGTATCGTTTCTTTCTTATTGTGTCATGCGGAAGAAACAGGAGGTCCATTTGGTGCGTGTCATTAGGTGTTGTGTTCTCAAAATGGGGCCTCGTTATCTTTCTTGGAGCAGGAAGATATATCTGCCAAATTGCTTGTCTCTGTAACCATTGTTTGACCTGATTGAGTGTTATATCTCCGCCCACAGCGGCATGTAATTTCTGAATAGCTGTTGCTCCTTTCCAATAGCCTGATGGAGAGTAATATATTTTTGATAGTTTATTTTTGGCTGCCATTTTTTCTAGCAATGAAAACTCCTGTAAAATAAACAAATGTCATTCCCACTAGAACAAAGATTATCTCCCCGTTTCTTTGTTGTGTGCTTGGTTTGTAATAGTCACTTAGTTTTGGTTTCGGGATAGACATGTCTTCACCTGTGACAAGAAAATATTCCCTGATTGCTTCGTCTGTATTTGAAAACGTATGTTGTGCGTGGCCTTCAAGCCTGAGTTTTTCATTGATGAAATCAAGTTTCTCAATTCTATTCTTTTCATATTCTTGTTGAGCTTGTGCTAATTTTTCTGACGCCTCATTGTGACGTTTCATTTCTTCTGCTGATTCTTCTCTACCCATTTTTGAAAAGAGATAATTAGAGCCACTAAATGCCAGAGCGTTAACCATCGCTCCTCCTATCATAATAGCTATCGTCGCCATATTATTTTTATTTACATAGAAACATTTTCTGGAATAATTCCCTGCTTGACAAGAAAATCTTTTGTCGCAATTGACGCTGTGACAACTACAATTAGCTTAGCACTGTCTTCAAAGTCAAGTCTACTCAAGTCTGCTGATTTCATTTTGAGTAGACTTTTCCCCAGCATAGAATAAGCTACTGCTAATCCACTTATCACGGCAGAGTGATACACAAGGTTCATCATGTTCTTTGTGTCATTCATTTCTTAGGCAAGAAAAATTAAAATAATATTTTTATTTACTGCATATAAAATGGGTCAACGGCTTTGGGTGTTACTGGTAATGTGGCGACTTCTGGTTTTGTTTTTGGAGTGTCTGATTTTTTGGTCACTGTACGAGTCTGTGGTTTGTATTTTTTGTATAATTGATAACCTACGTAACCAAATCCGACAACAAATCCGGCAATTATATATTTTGTTGATTGAGGTTCGGGGTCAGGGTCAGGGCGAGGGTCAGACTTAGTTGTTTGTCTCTCACTTTGATGAGGGTGTGACGGACCTGGCTGTCCTGACGGTAGTGTCACCAATGATGTTATTGACTGTGGGTCAGTTACATGTACCTTTTGCAGTAGTTCTAACTTTTTTTGTTTGTTCAATGCAGCTACTCTCTTTCCAGCCTCAACCCTTCCTGGACTTTTAACCTTAGTCACAGTTTGAACCTGTGTCAAAACAGGGTCGGGGTTCGGTTGTGGAGTCATCTGGGTTTCGTCCATTTTCTTCTGCAGTAAAATTTATTTTTGAAAAATCAATATGGCTCCCGGTAACAAGCAATGTCACGACAGGTGCAAGGTAATTTCCAAACTTGTAAAACATGAGACATGCTAATTTGCCAATTGAACTTGAAACAATAGGATTGCTTTCAAGGTCGTGTGATAAACTGTCACTATCCACAGGTAGAAAGTGACTCACTGCTTTTGTGTATAGGCATACAAGAGATCGACTCAAATCACGAGTCATTAGTGAGGCAATGTGGTTTTCATATTTAGAATGAAGCTTGATTAGTTCATCAGAGCTTAGAGATTCAATATCCTCTGTCATGTATTGTCTACCCAGATAAGCCTTTGATTTGCCTGAGACAATTACAGACAAAAGCCGCTGTTTTTTGGAGTCTAAGTCTTTGTTCTCTACAGCATTGATATCATTTAATAGAAGGAGTTCGTCTTGGTTCATTTATAATGTAATTAAAAAAATTAAAAACAAAAAACAAAAATTGTTATCAAGCAAAATCATGTTTCCTAGGAAGTACATTAATAGTAACTTTATACGTTTGTACCATTCAGCAAAATGTAGTCAATAGTTTTTGAGTTTACCCCAGACCAATATTGTGTCTCTCTCAGTGGGCTTATAAATGACATGTTTCACAGATTTCAATTGTAATGTCATGTACAATAACCCTGTCCTTTTAAGCAAACAAACCTGACACAGTATTGGTGATTATTGGCTTTGCAGTAAATTATAAATCACAACCTGGCCAAGTGAGGGCCAAATGAAACACCAAGACAGTAACATAGACAGTAACTAGATAATTTTACCATGACTTGAGCACCAGAAAAAGGAAGGAATCACCCCTTATTTCAGATTACTTTTTCCTTTGAGTACAGGTTTATACAAGGGAAGTAATTGTGTAAAAATTTCAGCAAGACAAAAAAGTTACTTCCCTTGCTCTATTAAATTATGCTTTAATTCTTGACTAAAGTACATTTTTTGTCAAAATTAAATAACAAATTGTGCAAATAATTACAATAGATAATAGAATAAAAATGTTGTTATTTGATTTTGTTAAAACAATGAGTGATTTGTTTTTTTATAAAACCAAATTAAACATTATTTTGTAATTACTTTTTGTCACTTTAACACCTGCTTAAATGTTTTTTTACAAGTGCGTGCACACACTCGCTAACAATGTTTCTTATAGCCATGTTTTTAGGGTATTGACTCAGAAATAATGGTATAAATGGCTTTTTTCTTAAAGCCTGAGGCTAACTAGCGTGGATTGTGTACTTGAGTGATTTGTATGAGGGCTCTCAAGTCTCAGCCACAGGTGGGTTTACCCGCATGCGTCACTCCACAAATGCATGACTTGTCAACTTGACGACGGGATGTATTAAGCTGACACCTCTCAGCTATATGCGTGCTGCATTTAAAAAGATATGTCCCTTACCTCAACTGTGACATGTGGTGTGTGGCGTTAAGGGCAGAGATTTACTAGTGTTTGTCAGTTGACATAAGCACAGACCTAAACCAGCAAGGGTAAAAGGTATTATGATTACTGTCTTTATGACGGGCCTCTCTCTGTGTGAGGTGGAAAGAGAGAGAGCTATTGTGTGTGTCCGAGGTATTTCCGTGTGTCTGTACATGCGTGTGTGTACATATGTGTGTGTGCGCGCGTGTGTGTGTGTGTGTGCGCGCGTGTGTGCGCGTGCGTGTGCGTGTGTGTGTGTGTGTGTGTGTGTGCGCGCGCGTGTGTGTGTGTGTGCGCGCCGTACCGGCACTGCAGTACGCAGAAAACCGAGACACCTCACAGAACCTGTTCTACGAGTCTACGTGTCTACGTGTTGGAGCGCTAGAAATTTCACGTTCTGAAAAGTCAGAAACCTTTTTCATGCTCACATAAAACCGGATCGATTCTTTTAATCCATACATAGTGCTCTAATCCATTCATGGAATTTCAAAAATATCCGGCTGAGCAATGGCGGCTGCTCTGTCATACCGGTTAGTAGTTGGCTGTATGTGTGCCTATTTTGTTTGTGTCTGTGTTAGTGTATATATATGTGTTTGTATATATGTATATGTGTGTATATGTATGTGTGTGTGTGAGTGTGTGTGTGTTGGGTGGGGGGGGGGTGGGGGGGGGGGGGGTGGGGGTGTGGGGGGGGGGGGGGGGTGGGGGGGGGGGTGGGGGGGGGGTGGGGGGGGGGGTAAGGGGGGGGGGGTGTGGGGGTGGGGGGGGGGGGGGTAAGGGGGGGTGTGTGGGGGGGGGGGGTGGGGGGGGGGGGGTGTCTTGAGGATCTGTTGTATATGTACTCAGTCGGGTGTATAAAGCAAGGTATGATTTTCTAAGGTGCGTCTCTTTTCAGCTTTTACAGTCATGTACACCGCCTAACCGAACAGGGCGTGAAATTCAATAAGAGTTATTATCCTTTCACGGGCTGGTGGGTTTCAGTGGCTCGCGTCTCGGTGCAGACAGGTGTTTATGACTCACTGTAGGCAAACAGTCTAAGCTTTTTCATGTTACTGTGCACCACGCATGCAAGGGCCCATGTGTAACATAGCTGAAATTGTATAGACCACAACAGCATACTGAGTGTGTGTGACAGACATGGTCTACCAGCTCTGTCAGGCGTGTGATTGTCATGGGATATTACCCTTGTGAAAATGATGTGTACCTGTGTTGCAAGGTTTGCACTTAATGTTTTTGTTTATACATGTTTTATGTTAGTATGTATATATGTATGTACGTACGTGCGTGTGCATGTGCGTGTGTTTATGTGTTGGTATGTGTGTGTGTGTGTATGTTTGCCTGTGTATATAACTTGTATGACAATCTGGCACTGCCCTTGAATTATCTTGGTTTGCAACTGGCGTGTCTGTGTGTTTGCGTGTGCACGTATATTTGACTTATGTTCCAGAGTCGTGCTTAAACAGAGCCAATTGTATATACAGAGCCAAGTGTTTGCACTAAGCGGTCCCCCCCTGCACAACACAATTCTATAGGCCTTTTGACGCGTGACGTGTGAATGGCGCTGTGAAAGCTTTTACCCAACTCATTGAAAGAGGGTTTGGCATTGAGTCTTGTCATGCGTGAACTGAAATGATATGTGTGGGACATAGCATGTGAGTTTTTCGGAAATCGACTCTGGCAGTATTGAGAGAAACGGTCATGTAAAAGTTAATGACCGTAATTAGTAATTAATTAAGGTCATTAGGTGTTGACAGAGACAATAGTTATAGAGATAAAACAATAGAGTCCCGATAGATAATCAGATCAATAGAGCCGCATCAGTCATGCTTGTCAGTTTTTAAAAATCAAAGGGTTGATTCAGAATTAACGGGGGTAAAATTGGGGACAAAATTTTGATATTAAAAAATGATGTAAATTAATGACTGATGCGGCTCTATTGAATTCATTGTCTATCGGGACTCTATTGTTCTCTCTCTTGTGTGTGTGTGTGTGTGTGTGTGTGTGTGTGTGTGTGTGTGTTTCTCTCTCTCTCTCTCTCTCTTTTTTTTTTTTTTTTGTTGTTTGTTTTGGGTTTTTTTTTTGTTTTTTGTTTTTTTTAATTTTATGGTACACTTGTTAGTTGGTAGCGCATGTATATCTCATTATGTGTATTAAATGTGTTTATGATGTTTTTGTATATGATCGCCATATGTACACACTGGCTGTATCCCTGCTGTCGCCTTCGAGCGGAAGCTGATCGAGGGGGGCAGCCAGTATGACTCGCCTTGTTGGGCGCTTATGGTGTGTCAGTGCGTGCGGCCGCGTGAGTATTTGTGTAAGTAGTTTAGCAAGGACAAGATGGAAGAAAGGTCTTCAGACCTAAATCTTTTTTATCCTTGGAAAATAAAGATTCATTGTCATTGTCATTGTCATTGTCATTGTCTCTCTCTCTCTCTCTCTCTCTCTCTCTCTCTCTCTCTCTCTCTCTCTCTCTCTCTCTCTCTCTCTCTCTCTCTCTCTCTCTCTCTCTCTCTCTCTCTCTCATTATTGACGATCAACTCACATGGCACGCTCATGTCAGCAGCGTATGTCGAACAGTGTCCAGGAATTTATATCTTCTTTCAAAACTGCGTTATTTTACAGATACACCGACAAGGAAAATATTTTATAACGCACATATTCAATCCCATATAGATTATGCTTCTACAGTTTGGGATGGATATAGCGATGCGTGCATAAAAAGACTTAATGCTCTTCATCGTAGAGCAGCCAAATTAATCCACCCGGATAGTAAAGAAAGCACCGACGACCGACTCAAAGCCCTCGACATGCTGCCTCTGCGTAAGTTACTTATGTACAATAAAGGCGTACTTATGTTTAAAATCTACCACTCTAAAACGCCTAGTTATCTAACAGATCTATTTAGCCCTGCTCATACGCCTTATAAAACGACGAGGAACAATCTATCCATACCAAGGCCGCGCCTCGATATATTCAAAACTAGTTTGTCTTACTCAGGAGCCAAACGATGGAATCTGTTGCCTATCGACATTACTGGGGCTCCTTCTTTGTCCACATTCAGAGCCCGCTTATTTCGGCACCTGAAAGAAAATTAAGCCCATAGTTGTGTACGTGTGTCGGCGTTTTTCCAGCGCAGTGAGTTGTATTGTCGAGTTTGCAGTTGCTGTTCAAACTAAGTTTTTAACATTCTTGTTTAATCAGGCTCTTAGTGTGTGTGTGTGTGTGTGTGTGTGTGTGTGTGTGTGTGTGTGTGTGTGTGTGTGTGTGTGTGTGTGTGTGTGTGTGTGTGTGAGTGAGCTAACTTCTTTTTTTATGCTCACGTTTTGCCTTTCCAGTTTTATTAGTTTTAGTAACGCGCGTGAGATTGATGTGTGAGTGCGTGTGCAAGGACATGATTGAAAAAAGGTCTGTGTACCTAATCATTTATCCTTGAGAAATAAAGTTTCATTTCATTTCATTTCATTTCATTTCTCTCTCTCTCTCTCTCTCTCTCTCTCTCTCTCTCTCTCTCTCTCTCTCTCTCTCTCTCTCTCTCTCTCTCTCTCTCTCTCTCTCTCTCCCTCTCTCTCTATTAATCGCTACGCGACAAAAACATCAACGCCGACTACAGCCATTACAATTACAATTAAACGCTGAACCTGTTGAACAAGTCACTGAGCGTAAATTCTTAGGAATACATGTTGATGAACAACTGTGCTGGGAGACCCATATAAATGCTGTTTGTAAGACCATTGCTAAAAACACTTTCTTATTATCCCAGCTTAGATATGTAACGGATACAAATACCCGTAAATTGTTTTTTCATGCTCATATAAAGTCCCACGTTGATTATGTCTCCACAGTGTGAGACGGCTGCAGTGATGTCCACATGAAAAGGTTAAACTCCATATACAAAAGAGCTGTAAAAATGATAGATAGACGCCCCATCCCTATAACAGACAAATTTAGACATTTAAACATTCTCGGTCTGCGTCAACAACCTACTTTAAACAAATGCGTTTTTATGCATAAGATACTGAATAATATGACACCCCAGTATCTAATCACTAAATTTATATCTCACCAAGAACGTGAACGGACCTCAAGAAACAATACCTTAACCTTACCACTGCCAAGAATCGACCTTTTTAAAACTAGTATGTCATTCTCTGGTCCGTTTGCTTGGAATTCAATCCCTGCACATTTGAAAACTATTACCTCACCAGGAAGTTTTAAAACAAAACTCAAGTTTCTGATTACCTGATGAGTCAAACTTAGTACTTTTCAGGTACTGTAATATTTCCCTACCTCATGTATTTCATAAGATGGTTTTTATGTGTGTGTGTGTGTGTGTGTGTGTGTGTGTGTGTGTGTGTGTGTGTGTGTGCTCGTGTTTGTTTGTGTGTGTGGGTGTATGTGTGAGCGGTGCGCGCGCATGCGTGCGTGTGTGCATGTGTGTGATGAGTGTTATTATTTTTTCTGTATATAATGATGCTATTGGGTTTTGTATGTAAATATATTTTTATAGTTTTCCCTTTTTGATGCTGTAGATGTTAGAAACGGCAAGTTTGTAAAATGACGATTTGTTTTCTGTCAAAACTTTTTACATTTAAAAAAATAAAGTTTCATCATCATCATCATCATCATCCTCTCTCTCTCTCTCTCTCTCTCTCTCTCTCTCTCTCTCTCTCTCTCTCTCTCTCTCTCTCTCTAATGTTTAATGTTCGATGTTTTGCTTGGTGTCAGTGTGTGTGTGTGTGTGTGTGTGTGTGTGTGTGTGTGTGTGTGTGTGAGTGCGTGCGTGCGTGCGTGTGTGTGTGTGTGTGTGTGTGTGTGTGTGTGTGTGTGTGTGTGGATGGACTAGTAGAAATCAGTACGAGTGTGTGTGTGTGTGTGTGTGTGTGTGTGATGGTGTGTGTGTGTGTGTGTGTGTGTGTGTGTGTGTGTGTGTGTGTGTGTGTGTGTGTGTGTGTGTGTGTGTGTGTGTGGTGTAATGTGAGCAATGATTATTTGAAATGGAATTATTGTTGCCTGTACTTTTCACTATTATGTACACTTTTATATATATATAATTATGTGTATGTGCGTTTACGTGCATGCTATAGTTTAGCAAGGACATGATTGAAAAAAAGGTCATTGAAGGTACCTAATCCAAATAAAGTTTCATTTCATTTCATTTACCTCTCTCTCTCTCTCTCTCTCTCTCTCTCTCTCTCTCTCTCTCTCTCTCTCTCTCTCTCTCTCTCTCTCTCTCTCTCTCTCTCTCTCTCTCTCTCTCTCTCTCTCTCTCTCTCTCTAGTCTCTCTCTCTCTCTCTCTCTCTCTCTCTCTCTCTCTCTTTCTCACACACACACACACACACACACACACACACACACACACACACACACACACACACACACACACACACAGAAACCGCATTTTGCTTGTAATTTATTAAGAATTGCGTTGATTCTAAATCCGCTGACCGAAAAGAATTATTGGGTACTAGTAGGCTAGATTACGATACTTGTTAACTCTCATTACGGCACGTACACCACATTGTTACAGCGGCGTCATAACATTTGCTGACTTCCCTAAGGATCGACTACTTCTTTCACCTCCAAAATCGCCCTTCAGCACCATCAGACCAAATCTACTCACAAATCACGGGAAACAAATCAACGCTGATAGTTCAAGGGTCAAGCCTGATTGGCTTGGCGCCTTTAAAGGCGCCATGCCAATCAGGCACGACCCTTGAACAATCAAAATGGGTTTGCCTCATACGACAAACGCTTGCGGGAAAGATATAACATTTAGGGTGATACCTCGGGGACGCATTAGTCAGTCTGATGTTGGGATGTGCTACGCTGCACAGATAGGCGATGGCAGGCCCTTATTCCAGTGAGGGCACTGATCACATCAGATAGATTGACACTTTATCTGTTGTTATTGGTGGGAGAGAGAGACAATGACAATGACAATGACAATGACAATGATTCTTTATTTTACAACGGTGAAAGTTTTGGCTGGCACAACCATTTTTCGAACTTGCCGTTGCTAATCTAATCTACAAATAATGCACAAAGTGTGAAAATATTATATGAAAAAAAAAAAAAAAGAAGAAGAAGAAGAATAAATGATATAAAAACAAAACAAAACCAGCAACAACAACAAAAACGTGCACACACACACACACACACACACACACACACACACACACACACACACACACACACACACACACACACGCACACACTGAGTATTATAGGGTCGCAGTGAAAGTATTAAGATAATGACGTGAGGTAATTGAAAATACTGGCTCTAAAATACGAAAGGGTTGTTGATGTTGTAACTTTCCTAGGCAAATTGTTCCACAGGCTATGGCCTGAGAACGCTAAACTTGTCTTGTAGAGATCGATTCTAGGTCGTGGTACAATAATGAATTGCCTTGATCTTGAGTACGTTGGTGATGGAAAGGAAAATAGTTTCCTAATGTAATCAGGCATTTTGCTATTCAATGTTTTGAACATAATTATTCCCTTATTGTACATTAAGTGATTTTTCAGGGGAAGAATCTCCAAGGTTTTCAGTTTATTATCGGTAGTTGAGTTAGGATCAGGTAGGATAAGTTTTGCGGCTCTACGATGAAGAGAGTTCAGTCTCTTCAATTGGACTTCGCTTGCTCCATCCCACACTGTAGAAGCATAGTCGATATGTGACCTGATGTGGGCGTTAAAGAACAGTTTACGTGTTTCTACATCAGTGATATATTTTAATTTGGCTAAAATGTAAAGTTTCTTTGATATTATGTTGCATATGTTAGTAATATGACACTGCCATTTAAACTGGTTATCTACAGTAACACCGAGAAGACGATGTTCTGTTACTTGACTGATGGGTTTTCCTTGAAGAGACAAGCTGAGTGAGAGAGAGCCTAGCTGGTGCTTTTGACGGGTACTTAATACCATACATTCAGTCTTCGCTGGGTTTAGGATCATGGAGTTGTTACTACACCAGCTGTCAATGTCTTGTAGTGCGCTTTGTAGGCGTGTATCAATAATAGATAAATCCTCGTCGGGCATGTGTATTGCAGCATCATCCGCGAACATATCGCATGAAACATTATGATCGTTAATTGTGAGCGGAAGGTCGTTAATGAACAAACAAAATAAAAGAGGGCCTAAAATAGAGCCCTGGGGCACGCCATGCTTGACTAAGCGGTGATTAGAATATGTACCATTAAGAAGGACTTTTTGTCTTCTGTCATCCAAGTAGGATCTGAAGAACGTGGCAGCGCTGTTGGTGTACAACGAAATTTTCTTTATCAATATATCATAGTTTACTAAATCAAAAGCTTTACGGAAGTCTAAAAAGACTACACCTGTTAGTTTGGATTCATTGATAGATGCTAACAGGTGTCTGTCATCCTAATCAGCGCGGTATGGCAGGAATGGTTTGGTCTGAAACCTGACTGCAATGGATGGATAAGATTTCGGTTTTCTAAATATTTAGATAGATGTTTATGAATATGCCTCTCTAAAGGCTTTGACAAAACTGGTAGTAATGAAATGGGACGAAAATTATTAATTTCACTTAGATCTTTTGATTTTGGTAGTGGGATTACTTTTGCATCTTTAAATACATCCGGAAAACAGTTTTGTTTTATACAGAGATTGTAGATGTACGTGAGACTCTCAACGATATATGGGAGAGATGTCTTGAGTATTTTTGAGCTGATCTCATCAGGCCCGGATGACTTTTTATTTTCCATCGAGGTAATTAATCTGCCCACTTCATGAACCGCTATAGGCGGTATGATGAAAGGTTCGTTGTTTTTATTTTTCTGGTTACAGTAGTCTAGTAATTTGTCTGGACAAATATACTCATGTGAGTTATTTCCCAGTGGCATTAGTGATTCCGCCACAGAGACAAAATGGTCGTTAAAACTGTTTGCAGTGAGGTGGGGTGGTAAAGACGCACTACTTTTATTTGTACCTTTGGTTACTAAATTTATGGCACGCCATATAGTGGAGGAGTCTTTACTTTGCTTAACTACCTTACTGAAGAGAGATTTTCTTGCTTCTAAAACCATTGATTTTACGCGATTACGCTGTGTTTTGTATTCAGCAAAACGCTTCGTTTTTTTTAGCTCGTCCCTGTGTTCCATAGCCTCTATCAGGAGAGAGAGAGAGAGAGAGAGAGAGAGAGAGAGAGAGAGAGAGAGAGAGAGAGAGAGAGAGAGAGAGAGAGAGAGAGAGAGAGAGAGAGAGAGAGAGAGAGAGAGAGAGAGAGAGAGAGAGAGAGAGAGAGAGAGAGACTACGGTGTCTTGGTATGTTGTGAGTTTTTGTTTTGGTATTGCAAGCTTTAATGAGCCTAAGCGCTCCCTGAGAATTCTCAACAATGAATACAACTGTTTGTGGAATGTGAACACCTGATATCTATATATATATAAAATGTGTTATAATGCCTTCTAACGAGTGTTTACGGTTGTTATTTCGTTCATAACTGCGTGACATCACTTTGTGTCCGTTTTACCGCTGCAGAGTATGCGCCGCTCAACACCACAAAGCGTTCTAGCCGAGGTAAAAGCTATTTATAGCTCCAAACTCCAGGTCCTCGAGCAAAACAGAAAGTACCTTGTGATATGATATCACGGCCTTTATGGGGCTATATCAAAGGCAGGTGTCTTAATTAATCTGTCTGTAAGTGAAACATGCAGGTATGTCTGGCAATCGTAACAGGTTTGTACGGTCGCCGCCTGCAATCTATGTCGGTCGACCGATGTCCCATTGGGAATATTTTTCAATCTTTATATTATAAATGGTGCAGCATTTTCCCTTTCGAGAATGGGTGCATCAATGGCGTGATTTGGTCGCACAGGAGTAGCTCTTTGACACTTCTGGCATGACATTAATTGTCCGCGATTCCATCAACCAGTCAAGCATGTCTCCTGTTTGCGACATCCAGCCCGAATAGAAGTTATCCCTAAATTAAAACTAGGCCAAACGTTGCACGGCCTTCGACCATGATAATTCAAGGGTAGAGCCAGATTAGCTTGGCGCCATTAGGCGCCAAGCTACTCTGGCACTGCCCTTGAATTATCATGGTCGATCCATCTCCTGCAACTGGTACACAGTCGTTAAGGTGGCAACATTTGGGAAATGAAACTTGGGGCTAACTGAGTTAACCCCTTCACGGCCGAGAAAAAGTGAACACGACCGAACTTCAAGAGACATGAAGAGCTATGCCTCTTGCTGAGACCAATAATTATTTAAATCCATGTTTCTAGAACGGTTTTGGCTTTTGGTTGTCGAATAAACCAAGATTTCAGATGCACGTACAGTGGCAGGGAAAAGGGCCGGTTAATCCGAAATGTGTTTCATTGTTTGTATATTATGTCTTGTTATTCCCAAGCATGTTTGAATTTTCATAGATCATTTAGCATTCTGCGCGCTCGGCGGTCACCTTTTTTTTAGGCTGGATTATGTATTATTAGGAGTTCACTGCGAAAAGATATATTTTTAGATAAGCCTGGGTGCCCCCATAATTGAGTTCATTTTTCAATAGTGATGTTTCGTTTGCAACGAACGACTTCCAACAACAAACAAGAGCGAAATCGCGGCGGATAAAACAGCTTATCACGGCAGATGTACTCCCAGCATCTCCAAGAGGCATAGATCCTCATGAGCCCGGAGGGCTCATGAGGATCCATGCCTCTTGGAGATGTTTGGAGCGTTGTCTATACTTCTGGTGAGAGCGCGTTTTCCGAGGTGACTTCGCTTTTCGTTTGTTGTTGGTTGTCGTTCGGCTTAAACGTAACCTAACTATCGTGTGATCACATCAACATCGTACGGGTGTTCTGTATTTTGCTGGGGACACCCCCACGTTTTCGTTCAACTCCGAATGATCTGTCTTAATGTCAAGCTAGCTGATCTGAGAGACATCGCGTGCGCTGGGGCATAGGCCGCAAGGTTCTGCAAGCATTAATTAGTACAAGAGAAGACAGCCCTGAGGGTAAAGCACAAGATTAATATAGCACCCTGAATTTGCTTTGTTTTGCTTCTGTAACAAAGAAGAAGTGAAAAAAGGATGAATGATCTTGCTGAGAGGAAAAAAAAGTGTTCTAGTGTGTTACGTGGTAGAATCGTAGTCGTAGTATGATAAACACACCAGACACACGCACGTAAGGTTCTTTTAAATAAACTTCGTTCAGCTACAACCCATCACACGTGGCTGAAGGATGTAGACAATACTGGAGTAAAAGTTCCAACAATATTTTAATTCAGCGATGTGATCTCCACACAATGCATTTCCAAATGCACCAACACTGATACAAAGTCTCTTCTGCAAATGTCCACACTGCCGACACAAAGTTTCTCATACAACGTACACCACACCGTTACGCTGCGTTTCTCACAATGTACACCCTATACGGGCCATGTACCTACGATAAACTGTGTGTCTCTACAACTGACAAAGCAAGACAATGTACATATGTGCTTCTCAGCACCAATCTTTTATAGTACAACCAATTTCCAGAATAATCCAAGAAAATCATTCAACGCAACCAATCAGAATGGAACCCGTAACTGAAACTCATAAATATTAATAAAGAAAGAATTTTCTAGAATAACTACAATAGCCTACAAAAATTCGGCTGCTCATTTCAGCCCCAAATCCCAATGTAAAATGACGTCTCACAAAAGTATGGTAGGCAGTTCACGACCTAGTCGGATTTTTCCAGAACTTACACGATCTTTCACAACACACACACACACAAAAAAAAAACGGCTGCCAACTTCACGCGCACAGTAAACAACTATGACTATTTGAATGTCTATAATACAATGTAGCGAAATGTTTCTTACTCTACTGACGACACAAGTACGCGGTCACAAGACAGCGCGACCTGCTCGAAGGTTCTAATCTATACTCCGCGAATCTACGCAAAACAAAGATCGACCGCTATTCTCGGTGCGACTTTTCTGGAAGCTTCCGGTTAAACTTAGCATAATAACAAAGCGAATTACGTTCTACGCGCAAACGAAAGAAAATCTTACTAAAAAGGTACGTGATTCGTAACCACGATAGCTCAAATAAATATCGGATCGTTTCCTACGATTAACACATGTATGCTCTCACAGGACAACACAACCACAATTGTAACATAGTGCAATGTCTCTAATTGTCTTCTCTTCTTACCCCACTCTGCCTTATGTTTATTTAGCCTGTTAGACCGGCTCGTCACATTCATTAACCCCTTCCCTGCAACTTTAGGTACATTTTTGTTTCTGAAAATTGTGTTCGACCAAAAGCCAAAACCGTTTATGAAGCACGGATACAAGTTGGTCTGAGCAAGAGGTATTGATCCTCATGAGCTCCAGCAGCTCATCAGGATCTATGTCTCTTGCCGTTTGATCGTGTTTACTGTTTCAGTTAAGGGGATAAATAATAAAAGATGAAAACCAGACCAAAACATTAATGTGACTGCCAAGATTGTAAAAGCGAGAACATCCCAACGGAGAAAGAAACATGCTCAGAAAAGACAGTTACAACACAATTGTGTTGTAACTGTCTTTTCTAAGCTTGTTTTTGTCTACCGTACTGAAAATACGGTAGACTTTGAAATGGGGCTGGTCGGAGCGCATTCGGAGCATGCACATGACGTCTTTTGAGGTGCGGGGCAGAAATTCTGGCAAGGAAGTAACAAGATAAAATTGACGTCACGTCTAGATACGCAACCCTTGCTAGAGAACGTCTTTTTGGCGCCAAAGCGTCGTGTGTGTGTGTGTGTGTGTGTGTGTGTGTGTGTGTGTGTGTGTGTGTGTGTGTGTGTGTGTGTGTGTGTGTGTGTGTGTGTGTGTGTGACAGCCAAGATTGTAAAATGCGAGAACACCCCAACGGAGAAAGAAACATGCTCAGAAAAGACAGTTACAACACAATTTGAGGACGGACAAGCGTTTGAGGACGGACAAGCTTGAAATTTTAGGACATTGTCCTTAAAAGAATTATCGCGAGACCATTTTTTCGATTTTGATTAAGATGCTCATTGGCGAGAAAATGGCCCGTTTCACAAAAACTGGTTGATCCACACTGGAGTCCGTAATTTTTCTTATTTTTCCTAGATATTTTGCATATAGCTAGATAAAAGAAAGATACTGATTGAGTTTGTTAATCAGCAATGTACCTCTAGAACATTTTGGAGTGATTTTTTTCTTTCTCATTAATACCCGCATGATTTTTTCATAAACAGTGTTTGCATAAGCCTGCTGTTTGTCCCGGCCCTGGGGTAGGATAAGGTCAAGATTGTGACATGTAAACCCTAAGCGTGAAAATCAGCCAAACAATTGCCAAGTTGATCCTCTGATACGTCAAATACTGCGATGAGTGACGTATAACATCGAGTCCTCACTATGATCACGGCGTCGTGGGACTAATGATGCCATGACGTGAAGCTTGAAGTGACGTCATTTCGCTGCTCGTGATATTATTCTTCTTCAGAATAGCTATGCTACGCCAGACCACAGAGCTTACGAATAGCGGGAATCGTGTGTCCGTCTTTATTTCTGTGTGCCAGTGTATGTGGATCAGAGGGTATGTCAGAGTAGAAGGTGATTGATTACACGAGCCCCCAGAGCGTACTAATGGTGGGAAGCCCCATGTGTCCGTCTTTATTTGTGTGCGCCGATGTGTGTGTTGATCAGAGGTTTGCTTAGAGAGGAGGGAAATGGATCAGCATAATGAGCCTAAAAGTATGAACAACTCTGAATGTTCCTGAAGGATAAACGCATCTGAGCTCCAAACAATACAGTAGACTTTGGGATGAAATCCTCATCTAGATTTTTATTTGTTGTACCCTGTTTATTTTGCGTTGTTTTGTTTTATTTTGTTTTGTTTTTTTCACAAGCAACGCAGGCACGTCCTGAGAAAATCTTGCTGCTGTCGTGATGTTAAGCAGTGTGCAACCAAAGAAGAATACAACGGAGAAAGAAACGCACTTAGAAATGGCAGAATACAATTTATTAATATTTAATGGGGGAAAAAACAAAAAACTTTTTCAGAATAGGTAAACAAATATACAATTCAGTCGCTACCTATCTTGTGAGTGAGAAGAAGCAAAATGACAACTGAAGGATGTGACCTTTCTGGTCTGGGTTTTTAAAATGTACAACCAATCACCCCTCTCTGCAATAATTATCGTCATGTTGTCAATCGAAGATTTACTGAGGTTAGCTCTCCTCCCACTTAATGAGGTTCATGACCAATCGTTCGAAATTTCGATCGAAAAATCGACGAATTAAGATTTTGTACTGTGCGATGAGTGTGGTACTACTCGCATGCTAATTTGTTTCCGCTCCGTGACATGGAACATTACATACAGGCCGTATTGAGTTCAAAGTCACAGACAAGAACACTTGCTAGTTCTACGCATAAGTCCATACGTAGTCTGTACTCGGACAGAAGAAGGCAAAAGACAATGACTTCACTTTTCTGAAAAGCGAGATTTGTAATGTAGTACAATGAAAATCTCGCTTTTCACAAGACGAACTTTTGCCACCCTTGGGCGGTACTGACCTGTGCTGCAATGGACCTTTTGTCTCTTAACTCATTCTACCCCAACACCGAAATCCCCAAATTTTGCCGTTGTCCTCTGAAGACTGCACTCTAGTGCAGGATACGGATCGACCATGATAATTCAAGGGTGATGCCAGAATAGCTTGGCGCCCATAGGCGCCAAGCTGTTCTGGCATCACCCTTGAACTATCATGGTCAATCCTTATCTTGCTGTGGTGTGTCTGGGGTAGAATGAGTTAACCCATTACATCCTGCAGGCTGATTTTGTAACAATTGCTTGTCATCCTATGAAGGCTACCTTTAGAGTTTACAAAATAAATCAACTGATTTAGTTCAAGGGTCGTGCCCGAATAGCTTGGCGTCAAGCTATTCTGGCACCACCCTTGAACCATCAGTCAAATTTATTTCAAGCAAGTATCACGATGAAAAAGGTTAAGGACATACAGTCACATACACGTCACATACAGTAAGCAAAAGGTTCTCGGGCCGTCGTCGGCCCGAGGACATTTTTGTTTTGTTTGTTTGCTGACTGTGCCGTGCCTAGCACCGAACTGTGATTTACCTGAACAATTTTCGTGACAAGCAAGCTCTGCGCCGCCTCTCTCCTAGAGACGCAAAAGAGCTGAGTAAATGCTGTGGGCTGTAGCGGCATCGAACTCTGAAATCGGATAGCGTTTGAAGTTCCACTATGTCACACTACACGAACAGTCGAGAAACATTTTTTTTAAGGCGTGTGTCAACCTACAGTACCGACCTCTTTTGGTCCACTGGTCAAGAAAATGTTTGGTTCTTTAAAAACAAAATTTCGTCACTTCCTCTTTTCTATTTCCATCTACAGTTTAACTTTTTTTTCTTACAATGCGAAAGTCATCTTGTCGGTTCAGCTATTGTAAATGGACCAGGAGAGATCGGTACTATAAACTGACTACCTTCCTGAAGAAGAAGAAAAAAAAAAACACGTTTTCTTGAGTGCAGCTTGTGTTTTCACTCCAGCTGCAAAACGACCAGGCTAAATGATCGCGTGAATCGAAGATGTTTATCAGCCAGCAAAATAAACCTTGCTCAGTAGCAGTTGTTCTTCGTAATTTCGCAGAGGCGAAGGGGCTGAATGATGTCTAAGTTGTTCCGTTCTCCGCCATCATAACACTAACACACTATAACACGTTGGGACCGTGGCATAGTTGATGAAAACTGTAGAATTTGTTTTTACCCATTCAGCCCTGACGCACTACAGCAGGAGATGGGTCGACCGTGATAATTCAAGGGTAATGCCAGATTAGCTTGGCGCCTATCGGCGTCAAGCTAATCTGGCACTGCCCTTGAATTATCATGGTCGATCCATTTTGCAATAGGTGCATAGTCGTTAGATGACGCCTCCAAAATTTGGGAAATACGTGCGTCGGGCTGAATGAGTTAAGCGAAAACCTTTTTTTTCTTTCTTGCAAATAAAGAGTGGTCTTAAAACACAGGACTGGTGCTCTCTGAAGAAAATTCTTGAATCTGTAATACGTGTCACCTGTCGTTAACACCATCATTCAGGTGGCTATAGCCACCGGAATGATAGTCCTTAATGACAGGTGATCTCTCGTGAAAGGGTGCTCGCTAACTACGGCCTCCTTAATGTTGTCCTTTAATCTTTCACTGCCTAGAAAACAAACCCCCAAAAAACCCACTTAGCTTCAAGAGGCATAGATCCTCATGAGCCCCCGCAGTTCACGAGGATTTATATGCCTCTTGCGGTTGGATCGTGTTCAGTTTTTCTCCGCACTGAAGGGGATAATATGTGTTTAATCGCATTACGGAAAAAATAAGGTCATCGGGAAAATGTGTGACTGTGTGTGTGTGTGACCACCAACCGGCACAGAAACGATCCAGTGTGCAGAAAGCACTCAGGCCGAGGGCTAGGACCCAGTGCGCTGTGGGAAGCAGGGTTTGTA
Source organism: Semisulcospira habei (assembly GCA_036245525.1). Classification (NCBI taxonomy): domain Eukaryota; kingdom Metazoa; phylum Mollusca; class Gastropoda; family Semisulcospiridae; genus Semisulcospira; species Semisulcospira habei. The sequence continues at coordinate 43,785,292 of BTPG01000008.1, forward strand.
GACAGATGGTCATGTTTTCCAGATCAAGAACAATGTGCTGTGTGTGTCTGTTGTATCTGTTCAGGGTGGGACTAAATACTGCAAAGAACGTTGCCAACTGGGCAAAAAGTCTCGTGTTCCGGGGCGGCGAAGGTGTTAACCAGAAATAACAGCCTCCATTTGAAGCACAGCTGGAGTCCATCTCGGTCATAGTTTGGTCATAGGTCCTCATGACAGGTTTTCATCCATATCCTTTCATGTGCAAGATAATATAATATTATAGGTTTGCATGAGTCCCTTCAAAGCGTGTTTGTTAGCACTGGTTACTGTATTTTATAGGCTTGCTACGGCCAGTCACATTTCTGGTTTGAAATTTTTCAGAACTGCTCATTAACAGGCCAGCTTCCAAGTCTGCGAGTGTTTGAGCCTCTTGTTTGCCTCATTTATTATTTCAGATCCTCGTAAATGTTGAAGGGGTTATTTTAGTCGGGCTGTCACTAAACAATGGAACGTCTCACAAACCAGATAGGTGAGGCTAGCGCTTGCAGAATTGTATACAAACCAAGGGGAATCACAGCGCTGGACAGACAAACAGTTAGATCCCCTGCCCCCGCCTATCAGGCACCCAATCGCCAGCCCACAGAGAAATACGCAGGTATAGAACAAGACGATCATTTCCACCCTCAAAAGAATGGATCAGGTCTCTTATATAACCCATGTCTCTCTCCGGAACTTAGGAAGTAGGCAGGAGAAACATACATACACAAACATGAAGGTGCGCTACTATATGTGGTCGGGTAAATACCCTGATTTCCCACAGTAGATGCACAGAACATTACATAACAATGTAACGATACAAATTTGCCTCGAGTTATAGATACTCACAAACCAGATAGGTGAGGCTAGCGCTGGCAGAATTGTATACAAACCAAGGGGAATCACAGCGCTGGACAGACAAACAGTTAGATCCCCTGCCCCCGCCTATCAGGCACCCAATCGCCAGCCCACAGAGAAATACGCAGGTATAGAACAAGACGATCATTTCCATCCTCAAAAGAATGGATCAGGTCTCTTATATAACCCATGTCTTTCTCCGGAACTTAGGAAGTAGGCAGGAGAAACATACATACACAAACATGAAGGTGCGCTACTATATGTGGTCGGGTAAGCGGGGGCAGGGGATCTAACTGTTTGTCTGTCCAGCGCTGTGATTCCCCTTGGTTTGTATACAATGGAACGTCTGTCGCCGTTGACCCGCGCACGGCTGTGCGCGGACCAACGGCGGCCGACGTCGGCCCGATGTCCTTTTGTGCGTTGGGTATAAACTTCTGCCCCAGGAAGGCAAAAGACAGTATGTTCAGGAATGTTCTGGTGAAAACTGAAATTTTAGTTGTAATACAATGAAAATCTCGCTTTTCGTAAAAGAACGGAAATCACTATCTTTTCCTTCTTTTACAAACAAAATTTGGCTTCTCACAAAAATGCACTTACTGTATTTTGCCTTCTAAGGACATATTTGGTCTCGCTTGAAATTCCAATATAGCACAAGTGGAGTGTTCGTATACTATCATTTCTAGACAGACCTTGCGGCTGACACTGATGCAACTGTTTGACCCAGTCAACTGGATCAAACAGCTGCAGAAGTGTCATCCGCGAGGTCTGTCTAGAAATGATAGTATACTAATACTCTACTTCTATGTTTTATAGAACCTTTCACAGCCGCAGAAAAGCGATGTAGGTCGAAGCCATTTTTTTAAACAGGAGCAAGGCATTTATTTTCGTAAATAGTACACATTAACTCGAACTCACCAGTTGAATCAACAAACTAAATTCGGAATAAATGTCCATTTTGCACAACAACACAATAGGATGAAATTTAACTTGCAATATATGAAACAACAAAGTGTAATACAAAAACTATTTTGAACTCAGTATCTATAAACCGAAATCTACATTACAATGCAAACGTGAAGTTGTTTTCCTCGCATCAGTTCTTGTGACATTTCGGTATGTAAACCTCTGACGTAGTCTGCGCGATTTAAACCGCTTCTTATTTCGAAATAAATATGAGAAAATGCGTATATTTTCGGATTGTGCGTGGCCTTTCTACATATATTAAGTGAGCTGTAGTCATTCATATGTGGAATATGTGTTTTTTGGCGAACAATCACGCACTCCAGTTCACGAACTGGCTACAGGTGCACCACCAAAGCTTAGCGCGATAAGACTATGACATATGGTGTGGGGGTGTTTCCTATGTAAACGTGGTCTTGAAAGGTTCTCTATGTGTGTATATATATATTCTCTATGATAAGGACTCCTCCTCACGCATAACGCCTCGACATCCACCGATGCTGAAGGTACACGGCACCGAAGCAAGCGATGCGTGCTTGATGGAATAGTTCGTCTGCGTACTTGGTTCTGATCGCGAACCGACCCTACACTCTCTGCTAAACGCTTTACTTCAATTTCGCTTCCAGAGTCAAACGTTAAAAAATCAGAACCGTTTGCACGGAACTATACATAGGCAGCAATCTAGGTCACGTGACGAGCAACATAAATTCGACTTTTTTGGAGTCATCGGAAACACTTCATCGTGATCGACACTCCATTTAACTCCGACGCACTACAGTTTTAACCCTTTAGCTGTCAGCATCGATTTATATGAAATGATGCCTGTGAAAAACACTTCTGAAGTTGCTACCAACTGCGAAATGGATAAGAGAGGACAAATACTTGTAGATAGTGCTAACCCGCTAGCTTATTTACGGGGCGGTCCGTGGCGTAGTGGTTAAGGCGCCTGCCACCAATGCCAAAGGTGCGAGGTTCGATACGGGGTTCCGGGTTCCGGCGTCGGACTTTTCTCCTCTGAGTCACCGTTAATTCGGGCGGACCGTCGGGGGTTCTTTCTCCGGGTACTCCGGTTCTTCCACCCCCCACCCCCCCCCCCCTCACACTTTGGTACCGGTTTCAGGCCACTTTACAAATACTGTGATAATGGCTGTGATACAAGTGATCAAAAATCTCTGTAACTTTAGTAGCTGAACTGGCCTGTACTGTGTTTGTCTTAAATGGCGTAAATCCGTGTCTGTTACGTGAGTGTGTGTGTTGGGTTTCAGTTCGCGGCGCTTTGAGTCGATTCGCCCAAAAATTCAGAAAAAGCGCCTATATAATAACGGTATTATTATTATTATTATTTTATCTACCTGACGCACACCCACACATTCACCAAACTGCAAACTTTGAGGGGGGCAGCATGGGACAACACTAAGTAGGTCCACAACCGATAATTGAATTCAAACTGTGTTGTTTTTTCGCTGGCTAAATTCACAAAATATGACCGAGTTGACTCCTCCAACAATGCTAATGTGCTGTCAACTCTTTTTTAAAAAAAAATAGTGTGCGGTCAGTATGTTACAAGTTCCGCGTAAGCTTTGACAAAACACTCATGTGTAAAAGAAAATCATCAAACCACAATTTTCTGAATGCTCAATCTGCTGACAAGTTTCTTCGATCAAGCTTCAATGCAAATGGCTGTGATTGGTTTACAGGGGACTGATTTTTATATGTGGTCAGATATTTGCTAATGCTCAAAATACGGCACAATTCTAAGGTCTCGACGTTCTGCACTTTCACTCGCCTTGTTGCTGTCGCGCGTCCAGCCCCAGATAGCCTCGTTTTCGCGCACGCGACCTTTTGACCCCAAGCGGAGCACTTAGCTTAGATCATTATATCCTGAGGATGATTTTATTTTAATTTGATTACTATCCAATGAAGACTATTATTGTTCCAGGGTGGTGCTAGAATAGCTTGGCGCCTCCGGCGCCAAGCTATTCTGGCACTACCCTTGAACTCTCATAGTTAAATTAGTTCAAACAAAAGTGTATCAGGATGAAAAGGGTTAGTGACTGGCGCAGGACTAGACTGACGCATGCAGTTGTCCCTTAGGTCTGAGACGTACTTTGACGCACAACTGATACTTGACGGCCGTTCTCCACTTCCCGCGGAGTCGACCGACAAAACCTTTCAATTCAGTGATTACAGACGTATTTAGTCAGATTGAAGGAACTGAATGGGATCGCTGTATACAATTTTAACCCCCTTCTCTTCCAGAACACAGTGACCAATACCCAACTGCACGAGGCATAGATCCTCATGAACCCCAGTAACTGCATTGCGGGGGGTGAGGGGGTGGGGTGGGGGGGGGGGGGTGGAGATAAGTTCATGAAGACCTACCACTTTGTGTCTATGTTCATAAGACGGTTGGAGCTCTTTGGCGTTGAATTAACGAAATTGTTCAGAAATGAAACGCCGCCTTCTGGCAATAAAGGAGTTAAAAATAAGCCTCAGGCGCTTGGGCCGTAACACGCCAGAATGACTCATAATATGCCACGCTAAATCGACTGACCCGGGCTCAGTTTATTGTACGCACGCTAGATTGCAACTACGGCGCTACTTTATTTACACCCATAATCATGCTTGCTTGGCTTTTTCTGGTTACATTCCTCTTCAGAATTGCTGGACCCCGAGGAACCCGGGTTAACTCATTCTGCTCCAGGACCGAAATCCGCAAATTTTGAAGTTTCCCCCTGAAGGCTGGAAACAGATCGAGCGTGATAGTTGAAGGGTTGTGCCAGTATAGCTAGGCGCCTATGGTCGCCAAGCTATTCTGGCACAACCCTTCAACTATCACGCTCGATCCATGTCTTGCCGTGGCGTGTCGGAGTTGAATGAGTTAATCTGGCATGCCGCCAAGCCACTGACTTGCCCCAAACAAACCAAAATTTAATTGGATTGTGTGTGGCAGGTCGTTCCTCTGTGTTACACACATCGGTTTCATGCCGCCCCTACATAGACAGTGATTCATATGATCGCGCTAAACAGATTCAACATCCTGCGGTCTCAGTTTGCGACCAGACCATTATGACAGTGCTGAAATTGGCAACCATTACCTGTCGGGTGACAGGCTAACGAATCAATGATGGTCTGCAACCATGTCAGTTTCATAAAAGCTGTGTATACATCATGCACATGATCTGTCTGCAAACATTAATGAAGTTTTAACCCTTTGGCTTTTGGTAGCTCTTTTTGTCGCGATGATTCCGACAGGAATCATCGCGACAAAAAGCGCTACCGACAGCCAAAGGGTTAATGTCAATTTTCACTTTAGTGGATCGTTGGTGTTTATTAACTGTGGGCTGACCTACGATTTTAGACCTTCCGGGTTACAGCCTTACAATCCAAATTCGCAGACCAGCCCTGATGCGATGTGGACCACCGCTAACGAGACCAGATCACACCAAAGCTAGACAGCTCAACTCACACAGAGCTGAAACTTCGAAGTCCAAGAGTGCAAATTCCAGTTGGCTAGGCTATAACGCGTGATCTGGCATGTGAAAGTACCAAAGGTTCACAGAAGAAACTACCAAGTGAGTAGGAAAAAGCACTGTCAGGGGAGAGAATTGTGCATTATCGACCAATGATCTACTTTGGTCAAAACACACAGACATAAAAAATACCAAAAATAGAAAAGAGAGGGTGCGCTAAGTAAGTGACCGGCATATGGAATCCCCCCCCCCCCCCCCCGAAAGAGGGGCGTATCCCACACATATCCACTGGATTTCCAACCACTTGGTGCATGGAAATTTAAATCTAGATCCCTCAAGAGGGCGGGGGGGGGGGGGGGGGGGCAGATATTTAGCCGGCGTGGATAGCTGTCACAGACACAGAAAAAAGTCACAGACTAGCACAGTTTCTGGATACTAGAAGAGCGCAGGAACCCGTTTGAAAGGTCAAGTATTCAAGCTATTAGAGTCAAAATTTGTACTGATCAGCGTTGACGGTCCACTCCGGAAATCGCAGTAACTGTTACCAAAGCAACACTAATATTTTCCTTTCTTTGTCAGTTTTATCATGTACTTTGTGTTTCAAGTATTTACATATTCTTAACCACAGGCACAGGTTGGTCGTTCTTCTTCTTCTTCTTCTTCTGATTGACAGCCACGGTCAACAAACGGACTATTATTAATTGGTTTGTTGGTGGTGCTCTGCAGCAAAAAAAAAAAAAAATCTGATAGTGATACTACTAATGTACTATAATGTACTATCCGTAATTGGGGGAGGGGTCTCAGGGGTTGGGGGGGTGAGGGGGGGGGTGAGAGAAAGGTGTTTTGGTAGCCAGCTGCTATTTCGGTGCCTAGGGCGTCGAGTCATTGGTCACCTCCTACCACGAAAGAAAGAGTTTTATTTACTATATTACCCGTGTTAGGAGCTAGGTGACCTGTGCCGCAGCAATCGTGCCTGTGTCATATACGGTGAAAAACTGCCCCTCTCTTCCCCATTCTATATTAGAACGATGTTGTTGTTGTTTTTTTAATTTTTTTTTTAAGGACAAGGACTTTGTGAGGATACTAGAGACCATTGGAGCCGGTGTAGACGGACTGATTGCATGATCAATGTCAAGATGTCGATCAGTTCCTGAAAAAGAAGCAGGTTTTGGGACGAACAAATGTCAGCCGGGGACAAACGTTAATCCTGTTTGCTGGTCTGTGATTTTGGACCTTGCGGCGAAAGCCGCAAGGTCCAAAATCAAAGACCAGCACACCGTTTTTATTGAACATCTCGAAAATGACGTCAGACGAAATTGCGACTTATGCAACGCAAAGTTATTGAATGGTCTGCTTTAAAAAAACCAAAAAAACTCAGTTAATAGAAGAGCGTTTGAAAATGATGTTATGTTGTCAGATTAACTCATCGAGGCGCTTCCGCGTCAGTAGCTGCAAAAGTGTCGTATAGCGTTGCTGACGGGGCGTCTTGAATGAGTTAACCCCTCGACTGCTACCGTCGATACCGCTCGCTGGAAAAGACGGGTCCTTTATGCTTCTTTTTCACCGAGTGGTTTCGTCAGTGGAAGTCAAGAGGTTAAAATTGTTTTACAACCTGATGGTTAAACCTGGCCTCTCTTCCCTTATAAAGCGTCTTTTTAGTCTTTCTTCTTGTTCTCTCTCCTTGATCAGTTTCCACCCATGGTGCCGTCTGGTACCAATATTCTTCTGTATAACCGATTTCTTCGACACATAGCCTATTCGTGACAAAATAATTCAATCAAGGCTGTCTGAGCCAATAGCCGCGGAAGTGTCGTATAGTGTTGCCACGTGCAACGCTATACGACACTTGCGCAGCTATTGATGCTAGGCGCCTTGACTGACTTTTAAACTTTGTAATCTGTGAGAAGGACCAGCTACAGTCACTTGTCGCCTCCAAGATCATCTTCCCAGTAAGCAAAAATCATAGGGGCCTGACGATGGTGCTTTGACTTATTGCAAATACGCGGCTGCGCCACCGCAAGCACGGTACCGCACCTAGCTAATTCTGATTTGAGCTAGGTGCGGTAGCGCGCACGCGGTGGCGCAGCGGTTTGCATCAGTTTAGTCAAAGCACCATCGTCAGGCCCCACAAATGCGCCGGTTCGAGCTGACGTCGGCAATACTTGGCCTTTGCACGGGTGACAAAGGCTGATGCCAAGCCCGAGGGCCTGTTGCCCACTGGGTAGGCTCTGGCAACCTGTTATTCGGTTGTAAATAAACCAGGCGAAAAATCTGAACAAGCCAACTCCCATTGTGCATCACGCCTTTATCTGTTATTCAATAGCGGGAAGACAGACGCAGCGATGGGCTCCTCCAAACGGGAAATGACGAACAGCATGCATGAAAATATTCCTCGAAAGAGGCACTGATCTTCATCAGCACCCGTAAAGCGTCGAATTACGCCACGTAAAGACTGATGTAACACGTTTTCTTCATAGTCACCTTCCACAGAAAATAATTTTCAGACTCGATGATTGATAATTTCGTCCATGTGAGGATCGTAAATTTATATAAGACTGGCACGGGGCATTGAACCACATGATCGAGCGCGAACTGAAGATCTATGTTTTTGAAAGATGTAAGCAGCCTGTTCAGAACACTTTTTGTGTTCTTTTACCGTACACCTACGCCCATAGATTCTGTTAGTATTACTGATAAAATCTTCCCCGATACGATTTTGTTGTAGTGAATGATGCTAGCAAGAGGCATAGATTCTCATGAGCCCCCGCGAATGCGGGAGCTCATGAGGATCTATGCCCCTTGCAGTCGGGAGAGGTAAATAATCAGCGTCGTTAGATAAAGCGATCACCTATGTGTGTGATCTTCCCCCAAACACTCTTTATCAGGGTACGGTAAATGTTTATGCGCACCTTCCTAGCTTGTAAGCGCCGGTCTGTGGCTGGAAGGGTAGGCGGTTTAGACTGTTATGTGCTGTCAGTGAAAGGTGGCCCTGGGGGCGGGTGTTGTGTATAAACGGGGTGAAAATTAGTGTTTTGTTTACACTTCTTTTTAAAAATATAAAACATGCACGTTATCCACATTCTGGACGCTGAAAAATGTGGAGGTAAGGTGTCAGTGGGAAATGGAATGGGTGGTGGGTTTGGCAAATTTAGCGATGCTTATTTCATTCACTTGTGGCTCACGTGCGATAAGCAAAGGTGAGTCTAGTATATTCTAGGCCGGTGGTCGTACGCAAGTCGAACGTCCGCCGTCGTCCGTTGTAAAATTTAATGTTAAATTTTCTCAGAGACTATGTAAGCCACAGTCTTCAAAACTTGGCCAAACGATACTCTGTGGCATGACCTTTCTAAACATACCAATTTTAGTAGCCTCTCTCAAAGGAAAAGGTCACAGAGGATCAGGAACAAAATTTACTTTTTTTCTCAAATATTATTCACAACATCAAGCCCAAACTTAGTTCAAAGATACCTGATGGTTAGACCTTTCTATGCATACTTATTTGGTTGACCCCTCGAAAAGGTCAAGAGTCACAAGAGATCAGGAATAGATTTAAAAAAAAAAAAATGCAGCCATACGTTGCCTGCGCCTAAGGTCGAGAAAAGTTATGAAAACCACAATCAGCGAAGGGTTTTAGAGACATGCTTATGCCGCGTATCCGGAAGGGGCACGTCTCGAATGAGTTAACAAACCAAGCACAAGTTACCACGCACCACCGCGCCTGCTAGTACAAATGACACCATAACAACAACAAAACAGCAGTAACAGCAACAATACAATAATGATACTCAACAGCGTTAACCCTTTTAGCACCAAGGTCCCAAGGAGATGGCTTGACCATGATAATTCAAGGGCAGTGCTAGATTAACATGGCGCCTTCAGCCGCCAAGCTAATCTGACACTACCCTTGAATTATCATGGTCAAGCCATCTCCTGCTGTAAGGATCCGGGGCTAAAACGGTTAAAACGCCGCAGCATACATATAAATAAAATAAACACGAGAAATGAAGTCCAAGACCAACAATAGGCATTGTTCGGAAATCAGAAGTAGATCAAAACTGCACGCGTTTCAACAACAGTGGACTGAAACTCCAGAAAAACATGCGATTTCGCATGTTTTTCTGGAGTTTCAGTCCACTGTTGTCTTTGAAACGCGTGCAGTTTTGACAGGGGGCGGGGGGGGGGGGGGGGGAGCTGGGTGGCTCGGTGGTAGAACGTTCGACTCTTGTCTAAATGGTCCCGAGTTCGATCGAATATAGCTAGGGTTAAAATTTGCTCATATCCAGTTCGGTGCCCCGTCTTTGAAATCACCTTCGTGGTGGACCGATGAGACGTTAAGCCCTAAACGTTTCACGTTTTTTGAAATTTTGACCCGCGTCTGATTTCCCGAACTCATCTTTATGTATACCGCACTATGGCCGAGTTGCACGTAATTTTCAACAACCTGTACCTGCCTGTCATAGTTATAGCGGCATTGTTTTGAGCTATTTTTAGCCTCACACACACACACACACACACAAATACTCGCTGCCGTGCAGAGGGACAGTTGGTTGGCTGTAGGTCAAAGCACACAGTGGGCCTCCCTTGCAGTCCCATCTGTTAAAATGCCTTAGCCTTAGTCTGTCCCAGTCATCCCCTAATTTTTCGATCCCCAGGCTAAACAACACAACCGCCCACTTGCTGCACATTTGCCATGCACAAAAAAAAGAAGGACATCACCAGTTTCATTTCCTGGCTATCAACATGATTCTGTACCAACCCTACATCCAAGCGCAGCCAAAACTGGTACACACCTCAAATCACCATCCGCTTGGCAACTCAAACTAGGCCAAAAAGAGTGAGCTGATTAAGCCAAGGCTGGTATAAATCAAAGCACCAAACATGTCTCTTCTAATCTATCAAGAGATTTTAAGCAAATTCCAGCATACTGCCTCTGTACAAAATGCCAACGAAGGCAGAAGATTTTTTTTTTTTTTTAAACACCGGTCCTCTTACTGCCTCATCTACCTCATTTGAACATGATGACCTGTAGCTTGCTTGGAAAAGTCTGCACCTGTGGGCTGCTCGCTTGTGTAAAGCCTACTTTGCCGTTGGCTTCAAAATAACCGTGCCAGTCCTCAGACAGCTTTCAGTGCAGGGAGAAGGGCTTGTGTAACAGTCGAAAAATTAAGAAACCAGTGAGCACTAGGACCTCGAGCCGACGTCGACCGCAGTGGGCCCGCGCACGGCCGTGCGCGGGCTCACTGCGGCTGACGTCGGCTCTAGGACCTTCTGCTGACTGGGGATTCCTTTTACTGTGAACTCACAGTGCACAGGCCGCTCACTGTGAACTACGGTCGAAGTCCTCTCTGTCACGCCACGCGCGCAATGATTTGTATTGGAATGTAATCAGATAATTACTGCGAGTGATTTGATGGTCTGCGGTAGACACCAGATCAACTGGGGACTTTTATTCTTCACGATTTAATGATCTGAAATGTCGCGTAAATTTTTTTAATCCCTTCCATGTCACTTGTAGGCCTACACGCGTACACTTTTGTTTCTGAATTCATTGTTCATTCAACGACCAAGATCGTCCAAGAAACCGTATGGATACAAATTGGTCTCAGCAAGAGACATAGATCCTCGTGAACCCCCGCTGTCGCGGGGCCTCATAGTATCTGTGTCTCTTTGCAAATTTGATCGTGTTCAATTTTTATCTCGGCAGTCAAGGGGTTAAATTGTGCGACGACCACACATTTCCTTCATCAGTTCACTTTTCTTTGAACATGACTGTTTTATTCTCTGTCGCCATTTCCTCTCTGGTCTCCCCCTCCTCCCACCCTACCATTCTCCCTCCCTCCACTGGCACCCCCCACCGACCCCTCAACTCCCACCTCCCCCTCCTCCGCATATAACATTTGAAAATCTCGTTTTAGAACACGTTCGTCGTTATTTTCAAAAGAAGGAATAACTGATGTGTCAAGGATATTAACCCCCAAGTCTGGCTTTGAATCATTGTGAATTCTGCGTCAAAGATCCCTGGAACCTGAGGATACAGTGGTTTTCAGCAAGCGGCATAGATCCTTATGAGCCCCCGCAACTACAAGGGCTCATGAGGATCTATGTCTCTTGTATGGGGTTTTGTATTTCCCCCGCAAGGAAATGGTTTAAAGAAAAACGTGTCGACGATATTCTATTCAAATGTGAGATTATATGTATCACTTTCAACAAAATGTTTTCTTCCTTTTTTCTCGCTCCTTCCACCCCCCCCCCCCCCCCACCACCTCCAGCCCCTACCCCCCACCATCCCCATCCCGATCCCTTTCCTCTTCTTTATATTTTCTCCCAGCAAATAAAGGTCGAGGCAGGTTTCACACAGTTTGGAAACCAAGTAAGCGGAAAATGACACTCTCGATTAACGTCTGTTTATTATTATTGCGTTATAGTATGTCGAACATGGTGATGAGTAGCAAACCTTTTCTATTTTGACAACTGTTTTCATTATGATATTCAATAAAGTTACAATCTGGTGTTTGTATGTACTATTTCGATTGAGACAGGATATCAAACTAGAAGACTTTGAGGATAGATATAACTCATTCTACCCCATCACCGAAATCCCCAAATGTTCAAAGTGCCGCTGTCCTCTGAAGACTGCACTCTAGTGCAGGACACAGATCGACCATGATAGTTCAAGGGTGATGCCAGAATAGCTTGGCGCCCATAGGCATCACCCTTGAACTATCATGGTCGATCCTTATCTTGCTGTGGTGTGTCTGGGGTAGAAGATCGCAAGATCTGTTAGTTTGCGATTAAAAGGAAGAACCCTTGACTTTTGATGTCCTAAGACAAAATGTATGTACATTTCTCAGTGATTTGTCGTGTGGTGTTTCAAAACAGTACATAGGACATCTTATCCATCGTGTGTTGTCAAACTGTGCCAGGGAAAAATCAACGTTTAAAAAAAACAAAAAAATCAAACAAACAAACAAACAAAAACTAGCAAAAATGTGGTATAAATCACTCAGATTTATGACTGTTTTTAGCCCCTTGACTGCCGAGAAAATGAACGCCACCCAACTGCAAGAGTTATAGATCCTCATGAGCCCGCGCAGTTGCGGGGGCTTATGAGGATCTATATCTCTTGCTGCAACCACTTTGCATATAGACATGTTCGTTTGACGGCTTGGGCTCTTTGACGTTGAATTTACAATGATTTCCAAAACACAATCCTCGTCCAGTGTAGGGGTTAAGTGTCACGAATCTCAAGTTCGTTGCCTTTATTGCCGTGAAGTTTGGTCCGAGAGAACTACGTTTCGGTGTTTCACGAAATAAACATAACTAATATTTTCAACACGTCGGCCATTTTACTGTATATATATCCTCTTCTCTTACATTGCGAAACTGTAGTTTTGAAATACTCACAAATCAGACAGGTGAGGCTAGCGCTGTTAGAATAGTACATAATTAATCCAATGGTTAATTACTCAGCGCTTGACCTACAAACGGTTAGATCCCCTACCCAATCACCAGCCGACAGAAAAAAAATACGCAGGTAAATAACAAGACGATCATATCCATTCTATGCATGTGCATTTTTGACAGCGGAGAAGTTGCTGTTGATGCTGTAAGCTGATACGCATTAAGTTTAACAGTAGAAGAAACAAGCTGGGATGAACCATAACCCACAAAGTCCCTTCTATATATGAGATCTGTCTTCGCTGTCAAGGGTCTCTCTACCTTTTGTCTTTGATTTGATTCTGATGTTGAAATATCTCCTTCTGAAAAAGCCTCGCAGATGTGCCAATGCTTCATAGTGAACTCTAGAAGGGGCGCGCGCAGTGCATACGCGTCATTGGTTTGTCAAACGTCATTTGTCATGACGCATTTTTTTGGGTATTTTTTACGTAATTTTATATTTAACGTGATATGAGATTCGCTTTCGCTTTAAAACATGGGAAAATGGTGACAAAAATAGAACTGGTACAATTTTAGTCTTGCTATAATTTTGTGAAATCAGGTTGACTTTACCTAGCTACATGCTATACTAAGTACACCTGCATGCTCTTTTGAAAGCTGAGTGCGTCGTTGTGTGTGTATGCGTGCATGCGCGCGCTACAAACATCCTCAAGAGGCACAAATGTTCATGCACCCTCCGGGTACTTGAGGATCTATGCCTCTTGGAGATGCGCGCAATTGTGTCATTGGTTTGTCAACCGTCATTTGTCATGACGTATTTTTTGTTTTTACGTAATTTTATATTTAACGTGATATGAGTTTTGCTTTTGCTTAAAAAAAAAATGGTGACAAAACTAGAATTTTACGGTACAATTTCAGTCTTGCTATGATTTGTGTGAAATCAGGTTGACTTTACCTAGCTACATGCTATACAATGTACACTGCATGCTCTTCTAAAAATGCGTCGCTGTGTGTGTATGCGTGTGCGTGAGTGCATGCGCAAGCTCCAAACATCCTCAAGAGGCATAGATGTTCATGCGCCCTTGGGGCACATGAGGATCTATGCCTCTTGGAGATGTGCGCATGTGTGTGTGTGAGAGAGAGAGAGAGAGAGAGAGAGAGAGAGAGAGAGAGAGAGAGAGAGAGAGAGAGAGAGAGAGAGAGAGAGAGAGAGAGAGAGAGAGAGAGAGAGAGAGAGAGAGATGAAATGAAATGAAACTTTATTTTTCAAGGATAAATGATTAGGTACATTCTTTTTTCAATCATGTCCTTGCACGTAAACACACATACACATAATTTTATATATAAAAGTATACATAATAGTGAAATGTACAGGCAACAATAATTCCATTTCAAATAATCAATGCTCACATTACACAAAACACACACACACACACACACACACACACACACACACACACACACACACACACACACACACACACACACACACACACACACCATCACACACACACACACACACACACACACACACACACACACACACACGCGCACACACATTCACACTGATATATACCAGTCTGCACACACACACACACGGACACACACACGTACTGATTCTACCCGTCCACACACACACACACACACACACACACACACACACACACACACACACACACACGCACACAAACACACACACACACACACTGACACCAAGCAAAACATCGAACATTAAACATTATGATGTTATGCTGCAAAAGAAATGACAAAGAACACCTCAGCAAGTCTAAAGCATTATGATACATGAATATGAATAAGGAAAGTTTCTGGAGTCAATGACGGTATGTGAGAGAGAGAGAGAAAAAAAAAAAAAAAATATATATATATATATATATATATATATATATATATATATATATATATATATATATATATATATATATATATATATATATATATATATAGATATATATATATATATATATATATATATATATATATATATATATATATATATATATATATATATATATGAACAATATGTTTTCACATGTTCTTAATAAATGTATGCAGTTGGTTCTTGAACGTTTGTAAAGAAGATGCTGCTTTAATGTCTGCCGGAACTGTGTTCCATAATTTTGCACCAGAGTAAGAGAGGGACGTCTTGTAAATACCTAAGCGGGGCCTTGGTGCTACCAGATTGTTCCCTGATGTTCGACTAGCTCTGTGGGCAAGTGCGAACAAATTAGAGAGATAGGCTGGTGAGTCTGAGAGGGTGATTTTGCGCATGAGTACCAACTTATTATAAATGAACTGCTTGTCAAGTGGTAGGATATCCAGCAGCTTGAACTTGCAATCAGTACTAATGACTTGCATGGGTCTGTCAACAATTAATTTGATTGCCCGTCTGTGAAGCGAATTCATCCTTTTGAGATTAGCATCACTGCTCCCATCCCAAACTGAGGAGGCATAATCCAAATGTGGCTGAATATGGGCACAGTAAAAAAATGTTTCCTTGTTGGTTCGTTAGTAAAAAATCTTAATTTTGACAGTAAGAATAAGTTTTTTTATATTGTTTTACACACTTTGGTAATATGGCTTTGCCAACACAGTTTGTCTTCAATGATGATTCCAAGCACACGCTGTTTCTTGACTTGCTCAACAGACTACCCATTCAAATAGAGCTGTAGGGGAGGCGGGTTCAGCTGGTGCTTTTGTCTAGTAGTAATTAACATACGTTTGTTCTTAGTAGGATTCGGAATCATATAATTGTTTTGACACCATGTGGAAACATCATTCAGGCCGCTTTGTAGGGACTGGGCTATACAGGATACATCCGACGATGACACGTCAAGAGTTCCATCATCAGCAAAGAGACAACAGATTACACGGGGGTCGGATATATGTAAGGGAAGATTGTTTATAAAAACTGAAAATAATAATGGACCGAGGACGGATCCTTGTGGTACACCGTGCTCTATCACCCCCTCACGTGAGTTGTACCATTCACACAGACGTACTGTGTGCGCCCATTTAGATATGATGTAATGAAGGCAAGGGTGCCATCACTCAGCTGATAGGCAGCAAGCATTTTAATTAAAAGATCATGCTTGACAAGATCAAAAGCTTTAGAAAGGTCCAAAAATACCGCTCCGGTCATTTGCCCATTATTCATAGCAGTTAACCATCTGTCAACCAGGTGAACCACAGCTGTGTGACAAGAATGTCCCCTACGAAAACCAGACTGTAGTGGATGAACGAGTTTGTATTTATCTAAGAAATTTGGTAAATGTGTGTTGATATGTCTTTCAATCGGTTTTGACAGAGTTGACAACAGAGAAATGGGTCTGAAATGGTTGGGGTCATTTAAATCTTTTGTTTTAGGTAGCGGTATTACCTTTGCCGTTTTCAGACCAGACGGAAATTGTCCATGTTGTATGCAAAGGTTAGCGGCACCAGCAGCGACGCTTCCTGTAGCGCCTGTCTGCCAGTTTATATTCATGCCGCACCGATAGAACTGAGTTTTGTGAGTCATCAGACGTCTTCTAGTGCATGTCGTCCAAGTGAACCCATTCAGTGTCGAGAAAATGTGAACATCATCCAACCGCAAGAGGTATAGATCCTCATGAGCCCCCGCAGTTGCCTCTTGCTGACACCACATTGAATCCATGTTGCTGGGACATCTAGTTCTGTTTGGTCTGAGAATTAACGAAGAATGTGCACAGAAACACAGTTTGCGTCACTGACTGGCACTGCGGAGAGGGTTAAATTCATGTGCGAATAGAAGCCAAAGGCATGGAGTTTGCCTGCAGTAATTACGCTCGGCCGATAGGAAGCTCTGCTCTATCACGGGAGAAAGCAGATACATAGTGTTAGGGCTGTTTGATGGGCGATTTTCACTGACAGGTCAAACGAGATTGGTCAACCACGATAGTGTAGCTCGAGGGAAGTGCTTAGTTAGCACAAGGCACATTGTCAGGCAATGGACAATGAACAATGTCACTTAAAAAAATAACATATTCTTGGTTCACATCTCGAATATCAAATTGACGTTGATAAATGCTAATTCACAATAGCGAACCAAACACATTCACCCCTTTACTTCCGAGAAAAAGCGAACACAATCCAGCTGCAAGAGACATAGATCCCCATGAGCCCCCGCGATTGCGGGGGCTCATGAGGATCTATGCCTCTTGCTGAGACCAAGTTGTATCCATTTTTCTTGGACGGGTTTGGGTTTGGGTCGTTAAATCAACACAGTCATATTGTTTGTACAGTGGCAGGGAAGGGGATTAAACGTCAAAATATTATCGAAAGAAAAGTTTTTTTATCCACATCTAATAACACACACACACACACACACACACACACACACACACACACACACACACACATGCATGTACACACACACACACACACACACACACACACGCACACACACACACATACACACACACATACACACACACACACACACACACACACACACACGTGCACAGCCAAATCATTCTTCCTTAACCTTTCTTCTTTTTTTTCTCTTCATAATCAACCCCTTCACTGCCGGGTAATAGCAGCCCCGTGGGGCGTCAAGAGGTTCTATGTCTCGTGCAGTTGGATTGTGTTAACTTTTTTCACAGTAGGGAAAGGGATAAAAAAAAATGTCATAAACAACAAACTAATAAGAAATCGGCGTCGCCGAAGGAACACGGGTACAAAATTCAATGGGTGATGCATACAAGGCTAAGACCTTCACGAGTCACACACACACACACACACACACACACACACACACACACACACACACACACACACACAGATAGAGACACACACACACAGATAGAGACACACACACACACACACACACACACACACACACACACACACACACACACACACACACACACACACTAATCCTGAACCAGCAGCCGGGTGAATCTATCTCTTGGCGATAACCCTGCCTATAAGAGAAAGAAATAGAGCCATCAGTCACTCTCTGACACAGCACGCACAATTGCAGACATGACATTCCATCACATTCCCCCACACCTCCCCTCCCACCCCCCACAACCCACTATCACCACGACCCAACACCTCCCCTCCCCCCACCACCAACGTTGCCGCCGCCGCTATCATCCCCCACCCCTCCCCTCCCACCCCGCACAACCCACTATCACCACGACCCATCACCTCCCCTCCCCCCACGACCAACGTTGCCGCCGCCGCTATCATCACCACAATCTGCTACAACCAGAGACGACGAAACAAAAGCTCGTCAGCGGTTTCTCGCGTGCTGTCAATCGTTTGTCGACCAGTCTAAGACTTGCAGTCGTCAGACGCTCAAACTCCTGGGAGAAGATTCTACCTATACCAGTTGTGTGCTTTTGTGTGTCAGTGGTGATTCTCGGCGTAGCAAGTCAGCACATTCAGCGGTCATTTCGGTTCTTAGGTTTGACAGGAGAGGTTTCTGTGGTGTGCGCTGGTCTGTGATTTTGGACTTACGGCCGAAAGCCGTAAGGTCCAAAATCACAGATCAGCGCACGTTTCTAGTGCGTGAAACATCTGCTGAAATTATATGTGTTAGTTATTTTATGGCAAGTCTTGTGTGGCGAAGTCCAGTGGATGCTATATTTCTTGAGTGTTTCTTTCACGCTTATGTAGCCAAATTCAACTGCATTTTTAACCCATTCAGCCCTGACGCACTACAGCAGGAGATGGGTCGACCATGATAATTCAAGGGTAGTGTCAGATTAGCTTGGCGCCTGTCGGTGCCAAGCTGTTCTGCCGGGCACCACCCTTGAATTATCATGGTCGATCCATCTCCTGCAACAGGTGCATAGTCGTTAGATGACGCCTCAAAAATTTGGGAAATACATGCGTCGGGCTGAATGAGTTAAATAATTTATTTAAATCATTTTATTTATTATTTTGTAATTCGTTCTTTATAAATATATATATATATATATATATATATATATATATATATATATATATATATATATATATATATATATATATATATATATATATTATTCGTTTTTATTTTTTATTTATTTATTTATTTTTTACTTTTATTTTATTTTTTATTTTTTTTTATTTTTTTTTTTTTGGGGGGGGAGGGGGAAGGGGAGAAGGGGGGGGGGGGGTGCGGGGGGTGACAGTAGAGAGGTTACGTTACAGCCGAACGACTCCCAACAACAAACCAGAGCGAAGTCACGGCCCGCCAACACTTCGAGCACCTCCAAGAGGCAAAGAGGAATCTGTGCCTCTTTCTTGGAGTGTAAGTTTGTCTAAGCTTAGGGTACAAGCTGGTTATTTGCCGCTATTTCCCTCTCGCTCGTTGTTGAGAGTCGTTCGTTACAAACAAAACCTCACGGTAAAAGTTTCAAACTTCGGGAGGTTTCGTCAGAGGTCTACATTGCGGATCAGGGCTCAGCTCTATGAGTGAGCTGTAGTCCTGCGCAGGAGTGTACATTCTCTCGTGCAACGGACCCCCAGAGAAGATCGATCGTAACAGCGGTCAGTTCAACCGCGGGGTCGGAATAGTTTGATGCCTAGACTGTGAAGTGCCGAACTATTCTGGCACTGCCATTGAACTATCATGGCCGATCAGTATCATGCCCGTTCACTGCCGGAGAAAAGTGAACGCAATCTATCTGCAAGAGACACGAACCATTATGAGCCCACGAGTCGCGGGGGTCTATGAGGGTTTATGTCTCTTGTTAGTCGGATGGGTATTTTATGCTTGCTTGTGATCCCAGTTACATTGACTTCTTCACGGTAATGTCGGTCTGTGTGCAGTGGTTTGGGACGCAAAATTTCTGATCACTGGAAAGGAAAGGGGTTAAATGGGTCAAGGCTGGATGGGTTATGTCATAGCCATAGGTCCAAAATCACAAACCAGTAAACGAACAAAGACTGTTGTGCGTTATTTCTCCCTTATATTAAGGTTATAAAGACACATTTCAGCACCGTTTGTATTTGTTATGCTTTGTCGACACACCTGATGAGCTTCTACGGCAGTGTGGACACGCAGCGAACGAACACGCTTACTGGTCACATTTGTTTGTTCTGCGCAGCCGTTAGCACATCAATCTATTCCCAGCTGTTACTAGAACACTATACAGATGTATTTAAAGAAGGGAGCGAACGCGGCGTTGTCAGTGGACATTAGTTTGATATTAATGCGAAGAACTGGATTCTCCTGTGTCGAAACAAACCATAGCTAGTGGTCCTGTATAGCGTTTTGTATCACTCTGCTGCAGAAGTGTACGTTTCTTTAAACAGTGACGGCGGCAGTGGGTTTTTAAGTCAGCTCTTGTTCTCTAAAATCTTTGAGAATACGCGCTTTGACAATCTTTCCTTTTTACTTCTTTGGCTGTCGGCTGTGCCTTTTGACGAGGTGATTCTTGCAGGAATCACGTAAAAAAAGAAAAGCTCTACCGACAGTCAAAGGGCTTCTTGTGTTGCTGTTGTTGTTTGTTATTTTTAACGCGCAAGCTGCCGTTAACCCCTTAACTCCTAGTTCAAGGAGAACGCTACACAACTGCAAGAGACATAGACCCTCATGAGCCCTCCTCATGAGCCCTCCTCATGAGCCCCCGGAGTCGAGGGGGCTCACGAGGATTTATGTCTCTTGTTAATCCTGTGGTTTTATGTCTCCTTTTAGTCCTATTTAAATATGTTTCTTCAGGCGAATGTCGGTCAGTGCGTAGACGCGAATAAAATGGACATACAATTTAAATTAAGAAGAAGATATACACGTTTATGTACAATCGATGTTGTAAACAATAGTAATAAAAATTGTTTTTATTACGTAAATATGTAAATAAGACTGAGAGAAATCAAAAACGGAAATTTCCAGTGGCGATGTAACACGAATAAATGACACCGTACGCCAGATAGACCCGGGGCATTTTGACGTACCCCCGATTGATTCGGGATGACTTTGGTGTGACAAACTTGCGTGAGGGAAGTAACACACCAAACTGACTCTCACGCTAAGTCGACAGGCGTCACGATGGCGTACGCTAGCTGACACTCACGCTATATCGACCACTAGTCACTTTGGCCTATACAAACTGACACTATGTCAACCACGGGTCACTTTGGCGTACACAAACTAACTTTCATGCTATGTTGACCTAGAGTCACTTTGGCTTATACAAACTGACTCTCACGCTATATCAACCAGGGCTCACTTTGGCCTATAAATAATAATAAATAGATAATACCGTTATTATATAGGCGCTTTTTCTCAATTTTGGGGAAATCGACTCAAAGCGCCGCGCCTGAAACCCAACACACACACACTCACGAAACAGACACGGATTTACGCCATTTAAGACAAGCACAGTACAAACACAGTACAAGACAAACGAAGGGCCAGTCAGCTACTGAAGTTACAGAGATTTTTGATCACTTGTATTTGAAATTTGTAAAGTGGCCTGAGACCGGTACCAAAGCGTGGGAGGGTGGGGGGGTGGGGGGGGGTGGAAGAACCGGAGTACCCGGAGAAAGAACCCCCGACGGTCCGCCCGAATTAACGGTGACACTTACCAGAGGAGAAAAGTACAACGCCGGAACCCGGTATAGAACCTCGCACCCTTGGCATTGGTGGCAGGCGCCTTAACCACTGCGCCACGGACCGAAACTGTATAAACTATAAACTATACAAACTGACTCTCACGCTATGTCGACCACGGGTCACTTTTTTAAAAAATTCGCTCTCAAGCTACATCAATCAGAGGTCCAGGTTTGTACGCAACTGACTCTCACGCTATATCGACCAGGGGTCACTTTTTTGTACACTATTGACTCTCTCGCTATATCGAACAGGAGTCATTTTTTTTTGTGCGCAACTGCCTCTCACGCTATATCGATCAGGGGTCACTTTTTGTACACTGCTGACTCTCACGCTATATCGACCAAGGGCTACTTTGTGTACTCTACTGACTCTCACGCCGCTATATCGACCAGGTCCCCTTTACTTACTTACTTACTTACGCCTGTCACCCCTACCCGGGTATAGACCGTCGACGAGAGACCTCCAGCAACTCCTGTCCTGTGCTTCTCCTTCGATTCTACTCCAGGTGGTTCCCAGTCTCTTGATGTCTGCTTGGAGGTCTCGACGCCAGGAGTTTCTCGGCCTACCTCTTTTCCTCTTTCCCTGGGGGTTCCATGACAATGCCTGCCTAGTGATACTGGAAGCTGGCTTTCTCAGACTGTGACCGATCCATCCCCATCTTCTTCGCCCAATTTCATTCTCTGCTGTTATCTGCTCTGTTCTCTCCCAGAGTCTGACGTTGCTGATCTTCTCTGGCCAGTGGATTTTCAAAATTCTTCTAAGGCAACTGTTCATGAAGGTCTGTACTCTGTTGACTGTGGTTTTTGTCAATCTCCATGTCTCTGCTCCATATAGGAGAACTGCTTTTACATTGGAGTTGAAAATCCGGACTTTGGTGTGTTGTGACAGCTCTCTGGAACTCCACACTTTTTTCAACTGGAGAAAGGCTGCTCTGGCTTTACCGATTCGTGCTCTGACATCTGCATCAGTGCCGCCTTTTTTGTCTATGATGCTCCCGAGATAGGTGAAGGACTCCACCTCCTCCAACGGGGTGCCAGCAAGCAAGACTGGTTCTTCCCTGGTTGCGTTCAGCCTCATTGTCTTTGTTTTCTGTTTGTGAATGGTGAGGCCCACTTGGGACGAGATGTCAGCAAGCCTCGTGGGCTTGTCCTGCATTTGTTGATGAGTGTGGGACAGTAATGCCAAGTCGTCTGCAAAATCGAGGTCGTCAAGCTGTGTCCACAGTGTCCACTGTATTCCACTTCGTCTGTGCTCTGTGGTCATCTTCATGACCCAGTCTATGGCCAGTAGGAAGAGGAACGGAGACAGCAGACACCCCTGCCTGACACCAGTTCTGACCTGGAGCTCTCTGGTGAACTGCCCTTCGTGGATCACGCGACATGTCATGCCATCATAGCTGCTCTTGATCAGGCGGACGAGCTTTGTGGGTACACCGTAGTGTCGTAGGAGTTTCCACAGAGTCTCTCGGTCCACGCTGTCAAATGCTTTCTCATAATCCACAAAGTTGACGTACAGCGGGGAGCTCCACTCCAGAGACTGTTCCACGATGATGCGGAGAGTGGCGATCTGGTCTGTACATGATCGGTTCTTCCTGAATCCTGCTTGCTGGTCTCTCAGCTGGGGGTCAACGGAGCTCTTCATTCTCTCTAGGATGATCCTGTTGAAGACCTTTCCTGGTACTGACAGCAAGGTGATTCCTCTGTAGTTGGAACACTTGCTGAGGTCGCCTTTCTTGGGAAGCTTGATTAGGTACCCCTCCTTCCAGTCAGCTGGCATCACCTCCTCTTCCCAGATCTTTCCAAACAGTGGGTACAGCATCTCAACTGTTGTCTCTAGGTCTGCTTTCAGAGACTCCGCTGGGATGCCATCTGGCCCTGCTGCTTTGCCATTCTTCAAAAATGCCACTGCTTTTCTGATCTCTTCCCGGCTGGGTCTGTCACAGCTAATGGGTAGGTCGGTCTCTGCCGGCTGGATGTCGGGGGGGTCGGGTGGGCTAGGTCTGTTCAGTAACTCTTCAAAATACTCGGCCCATCTGTCGAGTTGGTCTGCTCTGTCTGCAATAGGCTTGCCTTCTTTGTCTTTTACTGGTCTTTCTGTATGGCCATACTTACCCGACAATCTTCTGGTAATGTCGTAGAGCTGTTTCATGTTGCCGCTGCCTGCTGCCTTTTCTGCCTCTGCTGCCAGGCTGTCTGTGTAGGCCCTCTTGTCTGCCCTGATACTCCTCTTCACCTCGCGGTTGGCTTCCGAGTATTCCCCCTGTGCCTTTACTTTGGCTGCTCTCGTGCGACTGTTGTTGACCGCTGCTTTCTTCTGCTTCCTCGCTTCTATCTTCTTCAAGGTCTGTGCCGACAGCCAGTCCTTGTGGTGGTGTTTCCTGAACCCTACAGTGTCTTTGCAGGTTGAGTTCAGCGCCTCTCTAACTGCCTTCCACTGCTGCTCTGTGGTGACCGCCTCCTCTTCATTTACTAGCTCCTGTAGCGCTTGAAACCGGTTGGACAGCACCAGTTTGAACTCTTCTCTAACTCCAGTTTCTCTCAGGAGGCCTACATTATAGCGCTGTCTTCTTGTTGTCTCTGTGCGGCTTTTCTTTAGCTTGACAGGTCCCCTTTGGCGTACACAAACTGACTCTCACGCTATATCGACCAGGTGTCACTTTGGCGTACGCGGAATTGACTCCTGGTGGACATAGCGTGAGAATATGGCTTGTTGCTATACACCGGCTTGAGTCATAAAAATTGAAACTAACAGCAAGAATATGGGCGTCTAATTTACAAGTTCACTTCACTGCGAAGTTTTGTTGTTGTTCTGGTCTCTGCTTAACCCTTTTAATGTCAGGGGCCATGACTCACGCATCCGAAACCGTCACCCTTTTTTTTTTTAAAGTCTGTAACCTTGTACACTTTCACAGCATTGGTAGAAATGACCCAAACAAGAGAGACATAGATATGTATATGCCCCCCGCGACTGCTGGGAGTCATGAACGTCTATGTCTCCTACAGTAGGTTGATGTTCGCTATACTGTTGCCTTAATGGGGTTAAAATCAAGTCATAGCGTAGCCATTAGAACCGAGCGCCTCTTCGCATTAACCCCTTGTGTGCATATAGCCACGTGCCACAGGTTTTGTTGACCACTAAAAGGTGCATGCACGAGAAGGTTTTAACTCATTCGAGACGTGCCGCTCCCGGATACGCGGCATAAGCCGCGTATCCGGAGGCGGCGCGTCTCGAATGAGTTAATGTAAAACAGTATTCTAATACAAAACAATAAAATGTTACTTGACCTCCACCTGCTGTATTTGTCATCGATGTTATCGTGAAAATGTCCTTTTCCCAAGGCTATTAAAATCTGAAGTCATCTCCGGGTTGTGTGCCTTGAAAATGTCGCGTAGAGCAGGGGCGGATCAGTCACATCGAGGGGGGGGGGGGCGGCGAGAGGGGTGGGGGTGACGGGTAGAATGTTTCCAACTTTTTGTTTGGGACCTTCAACCTGAGACAAACGGCTTCCCCGAAGCCAGACCTTCTTTCACTGGCCGACAGGGGTGGGGGGTGGGGGGGGGGTGGATTGGGGGGCGGGGGGGGGGGGGGGGTAGAGAGAGAAGGCGTGTGTGTGTGATGACTCTCACCGCTCGGCATGTATGATGACTCTCACCGCTCGGCAAAAGATCAAACAACTGGGAGGGGGGAGGAGGTGGGAGGGGGGAGGGGGGGAGGAGGGCGTAGCGTATGTGTGTTGAAACTCGCCAAAGAATCAAACAGGGAGGAGGAGAGCGGGTCCAAACACTCCAGAAAGAGACTTTGGACTTTGTTATAGCATTTTAAAGAATTTTGGGTCGGTGGGGGGAGGGGAAGGGAGGGGGGGCAGAACCCCTGACCCTCCCTCCCCTCGATCCGCCTCTGCTGAGCAATTACATTTATAAGGCGACGTTTTGCGGTCTTTAATTCCCTCATATTTGCAGTGAACGTGTGGCCCGGCGAATATTTAACCGTTTCACTGCCAGGACATAGGGAACGAAACCTTTCAGCAAGAGGCATAGATCCTCAAGTGCCTCAAGATCCTCGAGGATCTAAGCCTCTTGCTTTCCCTGTTAATAGCAGTTTCTGTGGTGAACATGATTTCTGGTGAGTTTGATTTGTGAAATCTTCATCGACGTGATTCAAGGTGGCTCGCAATGAAAGTAAATCCCAACAAAGAATGAAACTGGACACTCTTAGGAAGAACAATTATAACAATTTTTATAACATTTTTGGTAAATGTTTGGGTTGTTGGTCAGAGTGGGCACACAGAACGTGGTACATACATAGTGAACTGTTTGCACGTCAGAATGTCTAGTTTTAACTCATTCGCGGCCAAGCCGCATCTGGATAAGGCTAGCCGCGAATGAGTTAAGGAATTGTGTCGTAGCTGTCCTTCTAGCGTGTTTCTTTCTTTGTTGGGATTTACTTTGCATTTTGCACAGTTGGCAGTCACCTTACCACATTCTACCCCAAGCCATAAATCCTCAGATATGGAAATTTCCCTCTGAAGGACTGTATTACAAGTCTAGAGACAGATCGAGCATCATAATTCAAGGGTGGTGCCAGAATAGCTTGGCATGGGCGCCAAGCTATTCTGGCACCACCCTTGAACTATCATGCTCGATCCATGTCTTCATGTGGTATGTCGGAGCTGAATGAGTCTGAAGGGTCTGGGTATGGCAGTGAAAGGGCTAACCCCGGATAACTTTCGCAATTTGAGCTTTGTTCTTGGAACCAGTGTCTCTCACAAGAATGCTTATATGTACACACCAGTTTTCTTTTTTAAATGAAAAATCTATATCACCTGTAGATGTGTTGGGACTCATTGTAAAAAGTGAATTTTTACTTGCGAAGAACGTGGGTTTAGTTTCATTCTAGCAGCTGTCGCAAGGAATAATTTGTGAAATTGGTGCGGTGTCAGTAGGTGGCACTTATTCTATGATTAATGTACTTTGCAAGTCGATTGCGCAATGTGCACTGGTCTACCACACACACGTATCTGTGGATTGACCATAGGCGCATGCTGCAATCGAGCAAAAAACGGTGTGGTTTGATAGGGTCCAAGGTCTAATTGCACGTAACTTTCAGTCCTGCAGTGCCTGCCTATCACAGATGCTTTGTTTGCTTGACTGCAGAAGGCCAGTTGCTTGGCAGTACAACTTGCTGGCTTAGAAACGTTTTCTGCAACTGGCGGCATGATGGTACCCCCCCCCCCCCTTTCCATGCGCAAAAGGTCATCGGGCCGACGTCCAATGCTGACTAGCAAATACATTGAGTCCTAAACGGCCGTTAATTTATATAGCGATTCTTAGAATTTTCTGACTGACAAAGCATTGCCGCCTAAAACGATTGCCGACACGTTGGCTGTCGGTAGGTTTTACCCTTGAATTATCACGATCAATCAATTTCCTGCTATCGGGTGTTGGCACTGAAATGATTATTGAGCAAGAGGTATATAAAGCCGCATGAGTCTCCGCAACTGTGGGGGCTAATGAGGATATATACCTATTGCAGTTAGGTGTTAGTTCTTTTGTTTTCTGTAGGAATCACCTTAACAAAATTCGTTACAGAAGACCAAGTGGTTAAATCTTACGGTCACGTACACTTACGGAAAAGATGGCAAGCACTGATCAATTGGAACAACTGGTCTGACCTCTTCTTCTCTCTCTTTTTTTTTTTTTTTTTTCTTCCGCGTTTCTTCGGTCTGGAAGAATCCTCAGTCGCGTGAGTCTGATAACTGTCACAGGCGTTCTACGGTCGATCGCTTTTGAGAGGTCACAGCTTGCTCCCAGACATCTCCAGCTGTTATTCACAGGAAAGGGTTGAGCCGGTCGTTTGAAAGTGAATAGTATAGGCTTTGTCTGACATTGTTTTGAAACTTATTATCGTCTGACTTTCATACGAGGAAGACAGACAAAACTCGGCCTCTTCATTGTCGGCATGGATGCAAAGTAGTTTCAGCAAGAGGCATAGATCCTCATGAGTCCTCGCAACTGCGGGGGCTCATGTGGATTTATACCTCTTGCACCTGGGCGGTGTGTATTTTTTCGGCAGTGAAGAGGTTAATTTCTGACAGTTATTTGAAGTTTACCTTAGGTTTCGCCTGACCTCGGCATGCAATTCAGACACATATAAGATACAGCCAATTTCAAAGAGAAGTCTGATGAAACTTAAGGTAAGTTCAATTTCAGATTGATGTTGTGTTATTCTCCATCTGTGCTAGCATTTCTCAAATTCTGACGCAAACTTGAAATAAAGACGACACTAGGGTTTCAAATTGCAAGCATGGTCAAGGCTTGTATGCTGTTGATGCCACTCATGTCTCTGCACTGATTTGCCCGGGTCAAATTGCACGTAATTTTCAATAGGAATAGCCAGTGCCTGCCCATCATAGTTCCAGCGGCTTTGTTTTTGCGCTTCTTTTATTTTCAGCCCCGCGCAAAAAAAAAGTCTTGCTTCAGTGCAGAGGGACAATTGGCGGGCATTTGCTGGGTTTCAAAAAGTCTCCTGCAACTATCGGTGTTTTTTTTTTTTTTTTTTTTTTTTTTTTTTTTTTTTTTTTTTTTTATCAGACTAATATACGTACGTGTTATAGCTTTCTCACTTCCACATCCAAGAGATCATGAATATTTACAATTCTTCTAGTCTCATGTACTAAGTACACATGGCTCACTAGTGGTGCTTAATTTGTCATATAAATTATGACGCCTCAGGCTGCCATGCTAATGAGACATTACCATTATGCTGTGGTTGCTCCATCAGATAACGCTGGAAGCAAAAGGGTGCGTGATGTGACATTTGCTGCATGTCTGCTGTGATAATCAGGACACTGTTTTTGTTTTAGTATACCATTCCACCACTCAGCCGCTATATAGCAAAATCCTTTGTGTCCATTTTCCAGAAAAGCGAGTTTTTTTTTTATTATATAACATTGACAATCTCGCTTTTTTTAAAAAAAAATATACATACTCGCTTTTGTCATTTAACGGCAGCATCCACCCAACCCAGCTACAAGAGGCATAGATCTTCATGAGACCCCGCATTTATGCGTGAGCTCATGAGGATCTATGCCTCTTGCATGTCCTACCCACTTTCATACCTCTATAATCTCATTTGATGGAGGTCAATAAGGGTTTCAGTCTATTTCGATGCCCGAGCTATAAAGTTGGACACATGAACTCATTCAGCCCTAACGCACTACAGCAAGAGATGGGTTGACCATGATAAAATTCAAGTGTAGTGCCAGATTAGCTTGGCACTACCCTTGAATGATTATGGTCGATCTATCTCCTGCAACTGGTGCATAGTCATTAGATGGCGCCTCCAAAATTTGAGAAATACGGCCGTCGGGCTGAATAAGTTAACAGAAGAACGCGGTTACAATAAGTTCTACCCGCGCAGTGCTGCTGTTATCAGTAACCAGGCTTACTTGAACATGAACGTTTATGTAAAGGACATTTTTCCTATGCAGTCTTAAAGCTATCGACTTTGACAGGTGAGGAACACAGACTTAAATCAGGACGACAATAGGCGTAGATCTGCATGAGCCCCCAATGGACTTACTTCGTTATGTGCTGAATTCTGAAGAAAATGCCAAACTTACCGCCTCTTGCCTCTTCTAGCAAAATGACACGTATACAAATTGAAGGAAGCAGGTTGCATAGATCCTCATGAACTTCCGCAGTCGCAGGGGGATCATGAGGATATATGCAACTTACAGAAGAATCTGAGTTGCATGCGGAGCTGATCATAAATTTGGTTTATTAATCAGATACCTTCGTGTTTGTCTGCGTGGTGCCACTAGAGATATTTGCAGCTGTATTTATGAGTTGCGTGAGAAGGCGACATGAGCTTGGCTGATAGGCTGCTGAAAAAAATGTAGCTATTTCAAATATATTTGAAGATTTATCTACTTTTTTTTTAACTTAACCGCTTCGCTCTCGGTGAACGTGAATCGTGTTTTTTTTTTTTTTTTAAACCCATTCACTGCCAGCTAACGCAGACCCCAGCAGTGAAAAGAACGTGACTACAAAGTGTTTAACCCTTTTAGCGCCATGGGCGCATTTCCCAAATTTTGGGAGTGTTACAAGACGACTACGTACCGCTTGCAGAGGGTGGATTGACCGTGATAATTCAAGGGTAGCGCCAGATTAAAGCTAATCTGGCACTACCCTTGAATTATCACGATCAATCAATTTCCTGCTATCGGGTGTTGGCACTGAAATGATTATTGAGCAAGAGGTATATAAAGCCGCATGAGTCTCCGCAACTGTGGGGGCTAATGAGGATATATACCTATTGCAGTTAGGTGTTAGTTCTTTTGTTTGTTTTTTTTTCTCAGCAGGAAATGGGTTGAAGGGTTAAACTTAACCCATTTGGCCCCGACGCACTACAGCAGGAACCATGATAATTCAAGGGTAGAGTCAGATTAACTTGTCGCCTCTTTGCGCCAGCTAATCTGGCACTACCCTTGAATTTATACAGCGAACAGGCGCCAAGCTAATCTGACACTACCCTGGAATGATGATCATGGTCGATGAATCATGGTACTGGTACTTAGTTATAAAGTGACATTTCTAAATTTAGGAAATACGGCCTTCGGGTTTAATGCGTTAAATCATTCGCGGCCAGCCGCATCCGGAAGCGCGGCATAAGCCGCGCATCCGGATGCGGCTGGTCGCGAATGAGTTAACAAGGCGAAAGCCGAATAGCCACTCTACGTTAGGAACGCAGATGTGAATCATTGAGGGAACAAGTGACATGGGTGGTC
The DNA here is from genome assembly GCA_036245525.1 of Semisulcospira habei. Taxonomy (NCBI): domain Eukaryota; kingdom Metazoa; phylum Mollusca; class Gastropoda; family Semisulcospiridae; genus Semisulcospira; species Semisulcospira habei. Next base: position 43,815,368 of record BTPG01000008.1, read on the forward strand.
ATTAGGCCTCATCATCTGCTGCGGTCCACGGGATTTATGTCTTTTAAAGTTTACTGAGTTCCGGCATGAAAGTGGTTAAACCCTTCACTGCCGTGAAAAAGTGAACACGATTCAACTGCAAGAGAAAAAGATCACCATGAACCCCTGCATTTGCCGGGGCTCATGATGATCCATGTATCTTGCAGTTGGATCATGTTCACCGGCCTTTTCATACGGATGTATGCCTCTTACTGAATCCGCTTTGTATCCCTGATCCCAATCCTTTGAGGGCCGGGATCTTGACGTGCAATCTGCAGTGATTTCCAAAACACAATCTGCGTGCCACTCACTGGCAAATGATGGGCATTTGGTATCGCCTCTTACTCTTTTTTTTTTTTCAGCGGGCATTTGCATGGCAGCTCGGTGCACTCACCTATATATTTCGACATCGCGCAGAAAAAAAATATTGCTATGCGTTTCTACAAATATTTATAAATGTCACATATTGGAAGTGTATGTCTCTGCTTCGCTATGCATGATGCATGTGGCCTAATAACGTTCTCACTGGCAATCGCAGGTTCGGTTCGGCGGTGACCCAGTCAGCGAAGTTCCTCGGGCCGATGTGGCCGCAGTTGGCCCGCGCACGACCGTGCGCAGGCTAACTGCGGCCTACATCGGCCCGAGGACCTTCTGCTTTTGTTTCAGAGGCATGCATTTCTTTCCCTGCCACGCCCCAGCCCCAACCCCCACAATAAATTCCGGCAAGTGTTACGTCACAGACACGTGCTTCTAGGCTATTTGCAGACAGCAAACTGCGCATGTGCAACATTAAAGAAGCTATTTTCAGGCAGGTATTTCTATATGTATTTAGAGACAGATTCTTTCAAATGTGAAATTCGATTTTTTTTTAAAATCCGTTTCAGTCGATACTTCCTGTACGTCACATCCGGTTATGTCTAGCCACATAACCTGAAAGTTGTACTGAACATTTGGTGTGTTTTTAAACTTACTGAAAAAACTTCGGATACATGGAATCGTCCATTTTTTTCTTGTGTTGTATCCGAAGTTTGTTATAAGCGAAGTAGATTACGTAGATGGAGTGCTGTCGGGGCCTCGAGAAAAATGTGTCATTATAACCGACGTTTGTTATATCCGACCTTGTTATCCTCTTAACTCCGGGGTAATCCGAACGTTACCCAGCTGCAAGAGACATAAATCCTCATGAGCCCCCGCTGTCGCGGGGACTCATGAGGATTTATGTCTCTTGTTGGCCTATTTTCTAAAGCCCTAGTTTTGGTCGCATTTAATCTGTGTTCTTCACGCGAATGTCAGTCAGCGTGTAATGGTTTCAGACGCGAAATTTGTGATCGTTGACAGCGAAGTAGTTATAAGCGAAGTAGATTGTACTATGCCAGGTATATGTATATGTATAATTATGTAGTTGTTTTCATCCCTACGTCACACGCCCAATCACTTTAGCGCAAACTGTACCACATGACTGAGCTACAATACAAGTTATTGGTCGGAGGGGTTCGCTACACGGACCTTTGTAAGCCTGAGGGAGGTTAAAGGAAACATTGTACCCCGCGGCCAGAGGGGTACAATGGTTCCTTTGACCTCTCGAAGGCCTACAAGGGTCCGTGCAGCGAACCCCTCCGATCAATAACGTATTTGTTTTCATTCCTCTACTATTTTCGTAAAAGAAATCAATAATTCTTCTTGCGACTTGGCTCACGCCAGACATGACTGACGTCAAAGGAATATATCTTTATACATAATAGACTTATGACGTAATTTAAAATATGTCATGACGTTGCCGTCTCCAGTACTTAGTGTGCTTGTTGTTTCGAACAACACTAAGTAAATATGTACTTTAGAACTTTTGGCGATCTTTTATAGAACAAAACTGGCATCCAAGATGCGTCATCGAGAGGGCTACAAAACGTCCGCCATTTTTCGCTACAGGTTTTTTTTTTTTTATATCACGGTCACATGGTACGGTTTGCGCTAAAGTGACTGGTCGTGTGACGTAGGGAGGAAAACAAAAACACTTGTAGCGAAAAATGGCGGACTTCTTGTTTCCCTCTTTGTGTCGCATCTTAAATGCGAGTTTTGTTCTATAAAAGATCACCAAAACGTTTTAAAGTAAAAAGTTACTTAGTGTTGTTCAAAACAACAAGCACACTACTGGAGATGGCAGCGTCATGAAATATTTTAAATTACGTCATAAGTCTATTATGTGTAAATGTATATTCCTTTGACGTCAGTCATGTCTGGCGTCATCCAGGTCGGAAGATTTCTTCTTGATTTCATTTACGAAAATTGTGGAGGAATGAAAACAAATACGTTATGGGTTGCAGGGGCTTGCTGCACGGACCCTTGTAGGCCTGAGGGAGGTCAAACGAACCATTGTATCAAACGAACCCTGTATCAAACCCCTGCTACCAATAACTTATAATGTATACTACTTGAAATCTGGGTTTTTTCATTTAAAAAAAAAAAAAAATATTTCCTTACAGGTGATGCCAGGTGTGTCCCAGGTGGCATCCGGATTTATTCGTTTAATTCACTTTAGGAACGTCTACCACCCGCAAGGAGCATAGATACTAATGTGCCTCTGGAGCTCTACCATAGTTTAGTAAAAACCATTAAAACAATTCTTGAGAAAAGCGAGATTTTCATTATAATAACAATGAAAATCTTGCTTTTTTTTTCTTTCAAATATGGACTTACTACCTTTTGCCGAATGACTGTAGAGCTGCGCCACAGTGCTTGAAAACCCTGACTTCTTTACGTTTGTCTCCTGTTTAGGATTTATCGCCCGTTCACAAAGGGCTTAGATTCTTTAAAATAAACATACTGGTTTTGCCAAATGACGGTTGAGGCGTCCCTTAGTGCTTGAAGAATTTGTCTCTTTTTTAAGATGTATAAGTTGTTCTTTCACAAAGGGCTTAGATTCTTAGTATATTCCTACCCGTCTTGCTGGAAGTCTTTGGCTAGTATACATATCTCTCCATGAGGTTCATTGGAGTTTGAGGCACAGTCTGACAAAACTCGAGACTGTGAATTTCCGCTCGTGCAAAAGATGTTTTCGTTCCGTGTGGCACGCGCGCGTGATATGGCCGAAATGTGTTTTTTCAGGCACTGGGCAAGATGCTGTGTGGATCATTTGTGTACCTTCAGGCATCCCTCTCACTAATTGTTTCACGCCAAGGGCAAGAAAATAGCTTCCTGTTCGAGATGATGGCGTGACAGGGACGCCATTTTTCATTCCTGTGTGAGTCTGCCGTGCTGTATGAATTTATCTGTTTTATGGGCAGCAGAGTTATTGAAAAATGTCTATCATTTATCTTGATTAACGTTCTGCTGCAAAACTGCATAGTCCATCCAGCAACAGTACACATTAACCTGTTTAGCCCCGACGCACCACAGCGGGAGATCCTTCGACAATGATAATTCAATGGTAGTGCCAGATTAGCTTGGCGCCTGACCGGCGGCGCCAAGGTAATCTGGCACTACCCTTGAATTATCATAGTCGATCATCTCCTGCAACTGATACACAGTCGCTAGGAGTGACACCTCCCAAATTTTGAAAATGCGGCCTTAAGTGCTGAATGGGTTAATCACGAAAAAAATAAATAAAATAAAGCACACCTGCTGTGTGGCTAGGCACGAGTAACAAAGGATGCGGAACAAAGACACCGCTAGTTGTCTCCCTTGGTATTAGACTGGATTTCTCCTCTTTTAACTGAAGAGCCCGCCACGATGTCTGAGAGTGGTGTGACCTTGCATACTGTCCGTTTATCAAGTTGTTTTTCACCATTCGCAAACAAGGCATAGATTCTCATGAGCCCTTTGCAGGGGCTCATGAGAATCTATGCCTGTTTTCGAATGAAAAAGGTAGCCTCTTGTGGACGCAGTAGTATCTGTGCCACTCGATGGGCTCCAGATGTTTTAGGAATCGAGCGTGTTATTTCGGAGTTGGAGTACTAGTACTGCGTGTCGAAAACACGAGACGATCTTGACTTCGGCTTTCGTTAGCAGATGGGAAATAATCAAAATTTCCCATTCGTCTTCATTCCGCATTTCTCTTCTTCTGTCCAAGGCTTCAAAACGGATCGGTTTGATGACCGCCGTTTGCTTGCTGGATATATTTAAAAAATAAAAATCAGTAGTCACTTCGAAAGATCTCTTTTCATTTCAGTAATACATGTGCACATCCGATTCTCTTTCCGCTCGTTCTCAATGTCAAACAAATCCCTGAATATAAAAAACAACAATTATTTATTAATTTCTTTATTTATTAACAAAAACGTTAAACATTTAAGTCGTAAAGTCTTTTGTCCACCGTGATGGTGATTTCAAAAGAGGGGCATGAAAGGGTAGGAGGACAGTTTTAACATCAGCTGGGTTCAAACCCTAAACCTTTTGGAAGAGAATCGAACGCTCTACCACCTGAGCTACCCAGCTTCCCTTAATTTTAAAGCGGCGTTGTATTCATGGAATAAGTAGCAATGGCATCACTTACCTTTTACTTTTTTCCGGCAAAGTGTATGTCATATAATTATGGGACCCAGACAGTAAAGTGACATTTATTGTAATGAAGTGACAACTGACATACAGCATACTTCAGGGAGATACGCCCACCTACAAGAGACACAGATTCTCATGAGTCCCTGTATCAGCAGGGGGTCATGAGAATTTATGCCTCTTGCTGACAGAGGCCATCCACCATTTGAATCATCAAATTTTGAAAGTCATGACAGTTAACTCCTTGATACGGGAGCAAGGCGAGCGCCACCCAGCTGCAAGAGACATAAACCCTCATGAGCCCCCGCATTCGCGGCGGCTCGTGAGGATTTATGTCTCTTGTTAGTCCTATGTTCTATATGCCAATTTTTGTCCATGGTGTATTTGCGTCCTTCACGCGAATGTGGGTCAGTGTGCTTGTCGTTTCAGACGAGCAGTTCGTGATCACTTGCAGTGAAAGGGTTAAGCCTAGGGCCGGATTAGTGTATACACCATATATATTACAACTAAAATAGCACGGAGAGTGAGAAACAAAGCTGTGAAAAGTGTAAAGTGACAAGTAAGTAGGAATTTGAGTTAGTGAGCGAGAAAAATGGGCCGTGTGTAGAAGTGTGATTGTGTAGTTTTCAATCCTGACAATCTTCACAATTGTGGCTGCTTCTGTCGTGCGACACAGTGACACAACTTTGTATTATTGTGTTTTTCAAAACATGCTGGATTACAGTGAGGTAAATGGATACCGTCTTTAATCCCGTCGCTGCCGAGAAAATCTGAACACCACTCACTACAAGAGGCATAGATCCTCATGAGCCCCCGCAGTTGCGGGGGCTAATGAGGATCTATACCTCTTGCTGGAACCACTTTCTATTCACGTTCCTTTGACGTCTGGGCTTCTTAGACGTTGAATTTACGATGATTTCAAAACACAATCTGCGTCCAAACAAGTGAAGGGGTTATTTTAAAATGAAATTTTATAATCAGATCACTATCACTGCTTTCTAACTCTAATTTAGCAAACGAATTCGAAGTATGCCAGTTAGTTGTTGCCTCGTAAAGAAAGATAAACGTGAGCCAACTGCAGGAAAACACTATTAGTTATAAAGCAGTCGTGCTTTGAAAAACAAAACAAAAAAAAAAGCTTATTGATTTTGTTTTTTAAAAAATACTTTTACTCTCCTTTCCTTAGTCTTTCCCTTGAAGCCATTTAGCTCCTTTTATCTACCGAGAAATATAGTCTCATTAATCCCTGCAGCATCAAGGAGTCAAGAGAATGTGTCCCTCTTCCTGACAGCGCTCGAACCAACTTACATCTTTAGATTTAGAAGTTACACGTCTTGACTGCACAGTCTCCGTGTTCCTCTTGCGACAATAAGTTACGGATGGATAATTTTGAGACGTGTTAATAGTATTTCTATTATCAGACCCAGTGCGCAAAACACCAACAGGCAGACGTCGGTCGAAGGTGCGCGGGCCAACTGCTACCTGACTTCTGCCCTAGGACCATTTGCGTTTTGGGGATACGGGAAAATTCGCGCCCGCTGCTTTCTGAGAGCTAGTAATAACACGTTTAGTGCACATACGTGGTTCTGGCTTTGAAGCTCCAATTAACTCATTCAGTCCCGACACAGTACGCCCAGATATGGCTCGACCATGATAGTTCAAGGGTGGTGCACCACCCTTGAACTATCATGATCGATCTGCCTCTTAAATCGTAATGCAGTCCTCTGAGGACAAGCCCAGAATGTGAGTATTTCGTACCTGGGACACAATGAGTTAAGGTCCTTGAAGCTTGCTTTTCAGCGCAGTTAGAGTAGTTAGCGAAGTTATAGGCTTCAAATGCTTTCTATAGCGGTCATATCAGTAAAAAGACATTACTTGAAGTGTCTACAAGATTATGGAAATTGATGTAAGTACATTACATCACATTACACCACACACACACACACACACACACACACACACACACACACACACACACACACACACACACACACACACGTACTGATTTCTATCAGTCCAAACACTACACACACACACACACACACACACACACACACTGATATATACCAGTCCGCACACACAGACACACACACACACACACACACACACACACACACACACACACACACACACACACACACATACACACACACGTACTGATTTCTACCAGTCCAAACACACACACACACACACACACACACACACACACACACACACACACACACACACACACACACACACACACACTGACACCAAGAAAAACATCGAACATTAAACATTAAAAAGTTTTGATGTTATGCTGCACTTACAAAATATGCTAGAACATATTAGAAGACATAAAGAAGGCATGTCTTCTTTTCCTCTGAGGTTTCAAAACAAAAGAAATGACAAACAACACCTCAGCAAGTCTAAAGTATTATGATACATGAATATGAATAAGGAAATCTTTCTGCAGTCAATGACGGCATGTGAAAGAAAAATATGAACAATATGTTTTCACATGTTCTTAATAAATTTATGCAGTTGGTTCTTGAAAGTTCGTAAAGAAGGTACTGCTTTAATGTTTGCAGGAAATGTGTTCCATAATTTTACACCAGAGTAGAAGAGGGACGTCTTGTAAATATCTAAGCGGGGCCTTGGTACTACCGGATTGTTCCTTGATGTTCGACTAGATCTGTGGGCAAGTGCGAACAAATTATAGAGATAGGCTGGTGAGTCTGAGAGGGTGATTTTGCGCATGAGTATCAACTTATTATAAATGATCTGTTTGTCAAGTGGCAGGATATCCAGCAGCTTGAACTTATAATCAGTACTAATGACTTGCATGGGTCTGTCAACGATTAATTTGATTGCCCGCCTGTGAAGCGAATTCATCCTTTTGAGATTAGCATCACCAGACGGAGGAGGCATAATCAAAATGTGGCTGAATATGGGCACAGTAAAAACGTTTCCTTGTTGGTTCGTTAGTAAAATATCTTAATTTTAACAGTAAGAATAAGTTTTTTTATATTGTTTTACACACTTTGGTAATATGGCTTTGCCAAAACAGTTTGTCATCAATGATGATTCCAAGCACACGCTGTTCCTTGCTTTGCTCAACAGACTGCCCATTCAAATAGAGCTGAAGCTTATGCTTTTGTCTAGTAGTAATTAACATACATTTGGTATTAGTAGGATTCAGAATCATATAATTGTTTTGACACCATGTGGAAACATTATTCAGGCCGCTTTGTAGGGACTGGGTTATACAGGATGCATCTGACGATGACACGTCAAGAGTTCCATCATCAGCAAAGAGACTACAGATTACACGGGGGTAGGATGTATGTAAGGGAAGATCATTTATAAAAACTGAAAATAATAGTGAACTGAGTACAGATCTTTGTGGTACCCCGTGCTCTATCACCCCCTAAGACATGAGTTTGTACCATTCACACAGACTTACTGAGTGCGCCCGTTTAGATACGATTTAATGAAGGCAAGGGTGCCATCACTCAACTGATAGGCAGCAAGTTTTTTAATTAAAAGATCATGGTTGATATGATCAAAAGCTTTTGAAAGCTCCAAAAATACTGCTCCAGTCATTTGCCCATTATTCATAGCAGTTAGCCATCTGTCAACCAGATGAACCAAAGCTGTGTGACAAGAATGTCTCTTACGAAAACAGACTGTAGTGGATGAACGAGTTTGTATTTATCTAAGAAATGTTGTAAATGTGTGTGGATATGTCTTTCAATCGGTTTTGACAGAGTTGACAACACAAAATGGGTCTGAAATGGTTGGGGTCGTTTAAATCTTTTGTTTTAGGTAGTGGTATTACCTTTGCCGTTTTCAGACCAGACGGAAATTGTCCATGTTGTATTCAAAGGTTGTAGATGTATGTTAGCGACTCAACAACGTAAGGAAGAGCCATTTTAAGAACAGTGCTGCTAATTCCATCATGGCCAGATGTATGTTTACTCTTCAATGAAGGAATGGATTTTCCCACTACATAAACTGTTAAGAGCGGAATGTTGCAAGACGTGTTAGGTGTTAATCTTTCAGCACAAAACCTTTTTAGCTTTTCTGAAACATCAGACGGTTGACCGGGAGACGTAAGATTCTGTAGCAGTGTAGTGGCGGTAGAGAGAAAATGCTGATTAAACGTATCGGCTGATGTTTTAGTGCACTGTGCGGTATTTCTGGACCTCGTAAAGGCGTTTATTGCACGCCAAACAGAAACGATATCTTTTTTGCCGTACATGAGATGGTGAAAGTGAGACCTCTGAGCATTCTACCTAAATATTTTACAAGGTTTCTTTGTTTTCGGTAAGCTACAAAATGTTTGCTCCTTTTATTATCATCTCGGAGCTGCATGGCATCCTTGATTTAATTGTTCAACCACGCGGGAACTGCTGGGGATTTTCACTCGCTTATCTCTGAAAGGAGCATGTTTATCAAGACCACCAAGAAACAATCTGTACCATTCAGACAGAGTCTCGTTAGGGTCACCTTGGCTGTAAACTGTGTGGAAAGATACTTGACTTAGGTCATGCAGAAATACGTCTTTGTTGAAGTGCTTCAAGGATCTATATATAATAGTTGTGTGTTGGTGTATACGAAAAGTAGTATTTGCTTTTAATGCCCAGCCACAACAGACAGGGCATGATCACTAATCCCTATTTGGGGCACCTCTACTCCCACTACCCTTGACTTATTAGTTGTGTAGATGTGGTCAATAAGGGTGGAGGAAGTAGAACTAACACGGGTAGTAAAAGTAACTAATTGCTTCAGTCCAAACATAGAAATGG
>BTPG01000008.1:43827166-43891304 GCA_036245525.1 Semisulcospira habei
AATGGCCACTTACGCTACTCTGCCGCACGCTATACCTAAATTAACACCGCAACTTGAGTAACCTCTGAAATCAACCTAGCTCACCAAGACGCATAGATTCTCATGAGCCCCTGTGAATGTAGAGGCTCATGAGAATCTATGTCTCTTGCAAACGGAGGACTGTGTTAGAAACGTACCAAGGAAATCGAAACTGAATACTCGTATACCCCTGATTGTATACCCTGATTGTGTTTCAATACGTCAATCAACGCATCTTTAAAATTCCGTGTGCGAAAGGCACAGACATACATGGGCCCCTGCAGCGTGTTAGTGCCAGTGATTTAACTCATCACCCCCTGAAGACGAAATTGTCAAATTTTGGAGATGTCCTCTGAGTTCTGCGTCGCAGATTTGGAAACACGTCGACCATGACAGTTCAAGGGTGGTGTCAGAATAGCTTGGCGCCTACAGGCGCCAAGTTATTCTGACCCCACCCTTGAACTATCATATGGTCGATCCGCATACTGTCTATTGCGTGTCAGGGTGTTTGCGGTTTTGTCCTCTGGACTTGATTAAGTGTACGACTGTAGAGGCAGTTTTACTTGGATTACGTCATTGTGGACGTCAGTGTTTGCCCACCTGGCTTTCAACTCTCTTCTCCGTAGTGAACCTGGCTGGTTCAGATGGTGGCTTAGATATTCCACATATCACGCTGGTTCTCTCCCTCGATTCGCTACCGCTGTTCAGCGATAGCGGCGAACGGGGGCTGGGGGTGGGGGTGCTAAACACAAATGACGCACTGTGAATGATGGCAGGGCTTTGGTCTGTCGTCCTGATGGCCGGAGGTTCGAACCCACGAGTAAACATCGACCAGTTCTGTTGAGTGCACATTTTTCACCGCTCCCCCATCCTCCACACCTCCCTGTCTTCCGTTTCAATAGCAATGTAATTACTTAGTATAATCATGGAGAAGAAAAATAAAAGAGCTCGATACTGTCAGTTCAGTCAGTTCAGGTCAGTTCTGTTCTGTTCAGGTCAGTTCAGTCAAAATGGGATCTCTGCGAAAGACCCACACGCTTTCCATCCCACTCATCAATTAGAAGTCTTCCCACAGTTCCTTTCGATATTGTGCCAATTTTGGGTCTGTTTCACTGTGAATCTCTACCCAAAGCCCGCTGCCTTTTTTCGACATCACTACTACAAAGGCGATCGATTGTACAGTGGCTTTTGATCTGTTCCTGGTAATGTTTACTCAGGTTTCTCATCACGTCTGATCTGCCCACGCCTGATACTGTCAGTTAATCCGTTACATCCTGATTCTGATTTTTTTTAATTTTTAATTTGCTTATTGTCCTGTGAAGTTTAGTTAGTTAGTTAGTTATTAGGGTTTAACTAAGACCATCTCACGGCGGGCATGAAGGTCACAATACAGACTACAAGATAGATCAACCATTTCAGTTCAAGGTGGTGCCAGAATAGCTTGGCGCCGACAGGCGCCAAGCTATTATGGCACCATCCTTGAACTAGCATGGTCAAATCATTTCAATCGTATCAGGATGAAAGGGTTAATAAGCACTGCGGGAAAAAAGTTTCTCAACCGAAGCCTGTGCTACTAAGGAGCTTGTTTGTCTTACAGAACTTTCGCTCGAGTCAGTCTGGACGGTGTTACCAGATAAACACTTCCTATGACCTCACCTTTGCCATTTTGTGTATCGATATACGAAGGAAAGCACGGCTCTACGGCCTAAGTATACAGTACCTACAGTCTGTATTGAACAGTTGCAAACCTGTTCAGGGCGGGTTTACTAGTCAGCCTCCAACCACCAGCACGAGGCATAGATCCTCATGAGTCCATATAGATTGCTTGGGTTTATGAAAATAAATGCCTCTTGGTAACTCCATTTAAATTCTGTTTATCCGACAGACGCACAAGTCCTGTTTAACCCGTTCACTGACGAGAAAGACTGACTGAAGACATAATTTGCAAGAGGTAGATCATCATGAGCCCCCGCAGTTGCAGGGACTCATGAGGATCTATGCCTCTTGCTGAAACCTTTTTGTGTACATGTTCCTTTGACGGCTGGGGCTCTTTGACGTTGAATTTGCACTGATTTCCAAAAGACAGTCCACTGGTAGTAAGGGCAATTGAGCATCTAAAAACAGCGTCAATATTTGTGCGGTTAAGCATACCATCTCGCTTCAAGGGACATTTGTACTGGAGGCACCTGCTACAAGATAATGAAACAAGTAAGAAAAACAAGCAACTCTATGAAAAGCAGGCATTTTCCAATTAAACTTGAAAACGACCTTAATGCATCCAATTTTAATAAGAAACTTGCCTCTGTTCGGAAAGAGCTGTTACCAACTTTCTGCTTTGAGGACATAAAGTTACGTACATTTTTTTTTCTCCAGTAGTCCAAGGAGAATGCCCGATTTTTTCCAGTAGTCCAAGAGTAATGCCTAAGGCGCCAAGCTATACTGGCACTACCCTTGAACTATCAAGGTGTGCTCGTTCCTGCGATGCAAATTGTGCGTTAGCTTCCCTTCAACCATTATCCCTTTCGTTGCTAAACATTAAATAAAAACGACCCAACTGCATGAGAGCGGTCCTCATGAGCCCCTGAAGTTGCCGGTGCTCATGAGGATCTATACCTCTTACTGGCAATAATTTGTATCTATGATCCTAGGACGGCTGGTGCTCCCTGACGTTGAATTAACCAAGTGCATAAGCGCAATCTGCGTTCAGTATCACTGTCAGCGATCCATCTTCCTTTTTTGGTATGTAATCGCTAAAGGTTTTTATTCTTCTTATTTTTTCGCCTTCTAGTTATCTTTTCCTTTAAAATTACTCCGGCATTCATTTCCCAGAGTAGACCTAATTCTATAAATTTGTTTCATTAGGATATTGTAGCGTGGAAAGAGACGGTAAGCATGTGAAAGGGTGGATGAAGATGTCGTTCTTTATCGGCTTTTTTCCCTTGTTTTATCTTGATTGATCTACTAGACCTACCTTATTACGCTGGTTCTTTGAGGTTACGTCATTTAATCAAAGGTCGTTTCGTGGTGACTTCCGGCGTGTGAGTGACAGTCTATGCCATTACCGTACCGCAGCATTCCCCCCCCCCCCCCCCCCCCCAATAATCATATTACATATTTCATGTCGACAACGACCGTATCATTGTGACTGCCCGAGCAGGGATCCAAATACATGAATTCAAGAGGTATAGATCCTTGTGAACCCATGCTGACGCAAGGGTTCATGAGGATCTATGTCTCTTGTTGTCTCATTTATGTCTGTTAGCGTCAGCCCAGACGGTGTCTATCTTCTGGCAGACAAGCAACTGTTGCGGATTTAAAATTTAAAAGAAATTGACTAAATTTTCTCAAAGTACAATTGCACAACAGCTAAAGGAATGAAATACATTGGCCCTTAACTGATAAACCACAGTGCCAGATCAGCTTGGCACATTGAGAGACGCCAAGCAAATGATTGTACGACTCCGCTACTTTTGAACTATCACAGTAATCCCGTCTCACGCAGAACTTTACCCCATTCAGCCCTGACGCACTAGCAGGAGATGGGTCGACCATGATAATTCAATGGTAGTGCCAGATTAGCTTGGCACTGCTCTTGAATTATCATGGTCGATCCATCTCCTGCAACTGGTGCATAGTAATTAGATGACTCCTCCAGAATTGGGGAAATACTTGCGTCGGGCTGAATGAGTTACATGTGTAAAGTACGCACTTTTCGCTTCGGCTTGTGGTGACTGGACCCCATTGTGCTTAGTACCGGTGACAAACCGGCGATTTCTGGAAATCAGAAACAGGTTCAGAATTGGGTATGTTTGGACGAAAAATGTGGATTAAAAGCTCACACAAACATGCGATATCGCATGTTTGTCTGGGCTTTTAATCCACTCTGACTTTTTTTCGTCAAATAAAAACCCCGCTGCGCAATTTTGACCTATTGCTGATTTCCGACTGATGACAACAGCTGCTGGCTCAGTTCTAGGAGTTTTCTCCTACAGCACTTAGTTGTACCACCTTCAGTTTTGTAAATTGACTGCATGGAATTCTCTACACTGAATCAGTGGGTAGCACTTCGCTAACCCTCTTGTTTCAGAGGTGGTGCTGGAATTATTGTTATCACCTCAGGCGCTAACCACCGATCGTTACAGGCACTATGTTTAGCAACTTGTGAGCGGTGGGCATGTGCTATCTCTGCTTGCGCACTCCGCCCAACAATGTACCCATGAACCTTGATCCATCTGCAAGAAGCATAGATCCACATGTGACATGCGGTCTGCACGGATCATAAGGATCTATGCCTCGTGCCTGGTCATTAATGTCTCCGTCGACCATTCTATAAACTCTTCAAGGGTGTTAGCTTGCACAATGCATCGGCTTATAGAAGTGAGGTATGCCATTTGTTTTCCGTCTAAATTTAGTTTTCCCTGTCCATCTGCACTGCATGAGTAACTTGCTCATGCACCAACGCAAAAGGGCCCATTAAGATCTATGCACAATACGGCTTGTCAGGAAAACAACCCTAATTTATGTCTGTGATCTGTGGCTGACGAAGATTTTTCCAAGGTCTACAAAAAGTTTCTGCGCAGCAGAAGAGAACTCTAAAGGTTTCTGTGGCATTCATTCACATCCCATTGGGCGAGAGACCTTTGGGCCGACATCACCATTAGTTGGCACGTGCACATTCGTGCGCGTGCCAACTATGGATGACGTCGGCCAAAGGACTACTTGCTTGCTGAAGCCGTTACTTCAACAATGCCGAGGAGCAGGTTTTCAAAGCCAATTTGTTTGGTGCATTTGGTCTGTGTAGACGTAGATATAAATCTGTTATTCTCAGCCTGTGGAGACCTTTAAGGTGGTAGCCATATTCATTCACAGTCGCCAGACTTCTTCGCTTATAACAAGCTCGGATATAGCAAATATCGGATATAACAACACTTTTTCATAAGTCCCGACAGCACTATCTCTATACAAATTACGTCGCATATATCAAAATTCTGATATAACAACAAGAAAAATGTGCCCTCCCCACAATTTGTTATATCCGATGTTTACTGTTGTAGTTTAATGTGCTCTGTTTATCAACCATTTCGTGTTGCTTGGTGTAAATGCAACTCTGTGAGTCTTAGATTAGGGAGATATTTAGTGCAAGAATTAAACTTTATGCTCTGTCCGCTATCCAATAAAGCCCAGACATGCTACGACAGTATGTTGATCTACCATGATAGTTCAAGGGTGGTGTCAGAATAGCTTGGCGCCTGTAGGCGCCAAGCTATTCTAACACCATCCTTAAACTATCATGGTCTCCAGAGCTGCGACGTAGACCTCAAAAGATAATTTCATGCTCTGGACATGATGTAATGAGCTGGCTAAGTCAAAGATAACTTATTGCAATAGTGCAGCCTACGAGTAGCATATAAATGTGACCGTGTCGTGCTGCCACGCAAACGCAACTCTACGTGATCTTCAGGCTGGGGAGGTGTTTGTGTGTAAGCCTCGACACAGCGCGCGTAAAGTCATAGGGCCGAGGTCGGCCGCGGGTGACCCGCGCGCAGCGCCGGCCAACCGCGGTCGAGGTCGGCTCCGATGATCTTTGCTCACTGGGCATGAGCTAGCTGTCTGCGAAGCATTGTATGCTGGCCAGGATCGGCTTCTCTCTCGGAGCAGCACTGGCGTTGTTTATCGCCAATCAGCCTGTGTTCGATCATCAGAGGTGATGCCGCGCTGGTGTTAAACGCCATTCAGTCAGCGTGCGTGCGGTGAACTTGGATATCTATCTGGTCTGCTTGTATTTCGAGGCACAGTCCTAAAAGGAAAAGGCGTGTATTTCACAAGGCGCGCAACGATTTCGCAAAGTGTTATCAAATGTGTTCTCCTTCTCAAGTCTGTTTCGTCGAGTTTGAATTTGGACACTACCAGAGGAAAAACTTTGGTCAGCGTGTGTGTAAAAAAAAAAGAAATTCCGTAATTTTGCGATTGTCTTTGAAAGCATAAGTCTGGGATCTACGAATATAGTTTGTTATAGGCTTCTGTGCTAAGAGTTATAGAAAAGCCAGTGTGTTTCATAAAGTGGGCGTCGATTTAACTGTGCAGTGCGTTACTTCGACGGTTATTGCATTGCCAGTGTAAAACTTCAATATTTCCGCCTGTTGTTGTGGTCTGTGTTTCCATAATGTTTCCATGCGTTCGTTGGACATAGGTTGGCTACCAGTGTTCGACTCGATTGAAAAGAATTACTACGGCGTCAGTCTCTCGGGAAATCACGGGTGAGGAGTTACTGTCATGTGTTGACTAAACTGAATCACGTGATGCCGGTGATAATTGATTTAGAGTTTAACCCCTTGACTGTTACTGACGATACCGTTCGGCGAAAAAGACGCGTAGTCACGCGTCTTTTCCGCCGAACGGCGGTATCGTCAGTAGCAGTCAAGGGGTTAAACCATAAGACTGTTAGTATGATATTAATAGACTTCTGGTTAAACAACTTCACTGCCGGGGCCAAGGAACCAAAACGCAAGAGTCATAGATCCTCGTGGATCTTATGACACGCGTAACCACTTAATACGCCAAAGGCCATCGCGCACTGGGTACCCGTCTTTCCCGCCGAACGATATCGTCAGTATAGCAATCAAGGGGTTAACACGTTCACAGCCGGGGCCGTAATCAAATGCAGGAGACATAGATCCTCGTGAGTCCCTCTCCCCTCCACCCCACAACCCTTTCTTTCGTTGCCTTCCAGTCGCCCTTGTGCATTTTTCCACCGGCCGTGACTCGGCGATTGCTTCTAAGAGATCATTAACACGCGTAGTCAGTCACGCTTCTTTTCCGCTGAGCAGTATCGTCAGTAGCAGCCAAGGGGTTACAGGATATACTGATCTAACCCATTCAGCCCTGACGCGCTACAGCAGGAGATGGGTTGACCATGATAATCCGGCACTACCCTTGAATTATCATGGTCGGTCCATCTCCTGCAACAGGTGCATAGTCGTTAGATGACGCCTCCAAAAGTTGGGAAATACGTGCGTCGGGCTGAATGAGTTAATAGATTCACACACGTGAAAATGATTATATAGTCCTTCAGTGATTCACGAACAACTGCAGGAGTATTGGTGGAGTTGTTTAACCTGCTAAAATAGTACACTACTATATATTTGATTCAGTTCACATGCTGGGCTTCGTGAGTCGATCGGGTGTGAACGATTATCCTTAACGTGCGTGCAGTTTAACGCTGTGAAGTATATCCCTCGAAGCTGTGTACATCTTATTGCCCGCAAAGAGGAATCGGATTATTTAAAGTTGGCTGAAGTGTTTTACTTACGCATATTTGAAAAACGGGTCCTTTCATTTAGTCGTCAGATCAGTGACTGCTTGTTCCTTTGAGCATCCCTCTGCATAAATTGCTTCTCCATTGGTTCTCTCGTCTTCCTCTTCATAGCTGCTCTTTGCTTCTTTCAGAGACAATGAAGATTTTGGCTTTCGAGGACAAGGCAGTTTTCCTCCCATATACGCAGGATGTGAATGGGCAAAAGAACAACTCTATGTACCTTAAAATTAAATAAATCTCCAGCGTATGACCCTTGTACACATTCATTCGAATTAGTGTGGTTTCTCAATAAGAGGTCATCTTTATCAATTTTCAACTTCGAATGTTTTCCTCTGAGTCGGAACTATAGAACAGTTCAGGAGAAAGTGGACCATGACAGTTCAAGGGTGGTGCCAGAATAGCTTGGCGCCGACAGGCGCCGAACTATTCTGGCACCACCCTTGAACTAACACGGTCGAACCCTGTTGTAGTGTATAAAACGAGTTTAAACAGAATCGTGTGGTCAGCCCAGTCAAATCAGTCTCCATCCAGTGATCCGATTAGCAATTGTGCGTCAGCTGGCCCAAGCCGATTTTATATAATTGCATTGGATATTCGGGGATAATAAATGACCGTGTTAACACCTTCGCTGTCGGTACACAGAGTTTGCATCACCCAACTACAAGAGTATAGAACCTCTTGAGCCCCCGCTGACGCGGGGCTCATGAGGATCTATGCCTCTTGCTTCCTCTCTTGCTTCCTCACACTGAAAGGTCGCCCGTCTGAGCTTCTAATCCGATGATTTGAGAGATTTACTTCATGGCCAAATGCGGTGAAAGAGTTAGTGATGTGAGCTGATTTCGGGGCCATGTCACTGTGTCTTGCCTTTCACCCTTTGGCTGTCGCTAGCGACAGCCAAAGGGTCAATAGCCGTCATTATTTGAAGATAATTATTGACAGATTTTGTCGACGGATCTGTGGATATTGTTCTGCAGGTCTGCTGTTTGGGATATGCTTGGATTCGTACATTCCATAGGCTCATTCTGTTGGTTGGTTCGTTTGCTAGTTAGTTAGTTTTTGTTTGCGTTTTGTTTGTGTGTGTGTTTGTTTGTTTGTTTGTTTGTTTGTTTGTTTGTTTGTTTGTTTGTTTATGGCACAAAAAAAGAGTAAAGAAAAAGCAAACCTATGATAAATTCACCCTAAATTTTCGGATTCTGACCTTCTCTATGGGTAAAGGGGGAGTGGGAGGGGTCTTTATATGTTACATTTTACAGATTAACTCTGTTCATTTATTTATTTATTATTGTAGGTTAATATTATTCTGTTCAGTTTGCTGTCTTTCGTTTCTGTTTTTGCTTGGCTTTCTCGGATTATCTACGACTGTGCTGCTCACATTGGAACTGCAGTTTTCATGTGACTTGTCCTCAACCTCGTGTGGATGTAAATTGTTTATGATGCTCGTCTGTTAACTTTTGGCTTTAAAAAACTCCCTGCAACCAATCAGCGAACGAGACCTTGGAGCTAAACCGACTGTTTTGTTGCTCGCGCACAATTTACGATGTGCCCAAAACAAGCTAGTAAAAGGCATAGATTTTCTTGCATGGCTCCTGCTGCCATGCTAGCTCTATGGCCAGCAAGAGGCATAGATTCTCATGAGACCCTGCTACTGCAGGGTCTTATGAGAATCCATGCCTCTTGCAGATAGAGGATGGACAATCCTTTGGAGAAAAAAATACTCAATTGAAACATGCAACCAGCAGAGAAAACCTGGAGTTCCGCGTGTTTTTGTGTTCATTGATTACAGGAGCCAATGCAAATGAAGTGTTTTCTTTGTACAGACGGAGTTGCGAAATTTAAGTTATTGTGGCATTTTTGGGTGATACCGGTGGCTAGAGGAAAGAAGTTCACATTCAGTGAAAACCTGAACAAAGAACAACACGTGTTTCTCGTATTACCAGGGAAAGATCCTTTTTCAATCTTACAATCGCAGGATGATCCCATCAAGCAAACTTTCCTCAGGCCCACGACGGCCGCAGTGGGTCCGCGCACGGCTGTGCGCGGGCCCTCTGCGGCCGTCCTGGTTCGGAAGATTTTCCGAAGATCTTCTGCTACTGGTAATGGTATCCGCTGACGCCTCGATAAGGAAAACATGTATATTTTGTCAGTCCCTCACTCAACCGCCCCACCCTCGCTCCCGCCCCCCTCCCCCCGTTTAGACTGGGGGGGGGGGGGGGGTCCTTTAGCCTGAAGTTTTACTAATTGCGTAGACAAACAGCCTTTGCTCATGGAAGATGACGATGAGGTTAGTTATACCAATAATGTCAAAATACGTCTGCGTGTCCACGTTCCATCTCGTTATCATATTTGAAAGCAATATCCCCATTCAACGCGTTTCTAACTCTGACGTACGTGACACAAGCCTAATACGCTTGAAATGTAAAATAAACAGTTAATTCTCACTCTGGCACATAATGCTGCTTTTGACAAACAGATAATCAAATATTATAAGCAACATATTACCGTAGGAGTAAGATAATGTTTAGATATACGTATGCATCGTGCAGGCACAGGCGCAGATATCAACATTTACTATTTAAAGAAGGGACCTTTAAGATGGGTCGTGGTAGGTCGAATTCAGTAACATGCCCTTGACGTTAAGGGCGAGCAGGCTTCAAGATCTGAGGACTAGAGTTTAAAATTGCGTCATGTCTAGTTACGCTAACCTTGCTGCAGTACTCACTTTTGGCGGGAAACGCCGCGCGCGCGCGCGCGTGTTGTGTGTGTGAGTGTTTGTGTTTGTGTGTGTGTGTGTGTGTGTGTGTGTGTGTGTGTGTGTGTGTGTGTGTGTGTGTGTGTGTGTGTGTGTGTGTGCGTGTGTAAATACAAAAATCGCCGATGTTTGTATACGTGCAATCTTGACAGTTTAGGAAATGTTTTATTCAAAGGGTGCCTAAGAGACCCTCCGAGCATGTTAAAATTGGATGTCTCACTGAACAGTTTGACCGTTTGTAGAAGGTCGGTTGACCCACATTAGAGTCCGCAATTTTTGTCATATTCACTTTACATTTTGAATATGACCATTTTTCTCTAGTCTTAGAAGCAGACGTAAAACTTATAATATTGCCTCAAATCTAAAATTACGTGTGGACAAATGACGTTTTCAAACCAATGACGCATATGCACTGTGCCCCTTATAAAGCTCACTGAGGCGTCGGTGAATCTGCTAGGCTTTATCAACAGCAGGAGTTCTTTTTCTATCACTCAGGTCAATGACAGCAGGTAAAAACCTTTACTGCTAGGACAGCTCTCGTGTATAGAAGGGACTTTGTGGGTTATGGTTCATCCATTACTTACTTACTTACGCCTGTCACCCCTACCCGGGTATAGGCCGTCGACGAGAGACCTCCAGCAACTCCTGTCCTGTGCTTCTCCTTCGATTCTACTCCAGGTGGTTCCCAGTCTCTTGATGTCTGCTTGGAGGTCTCGACGCCAGGAGTTTCTCGGCCTACCTCTTTTCCTCTTTCCCTGGGGGTTCCATGACAATGCCTGCCTAGTGATACTGGAATGGTTCATCCATTCCATCTTGTTTATTTTCTCGTGCCGTGGTACCACTCCAAATTTGTCAGTCATTGGTGTTGTGTCATTACTATGACTGCTATGACGTCAACATATTATTCTTTCAAGTACGTGCCGGTTCCAATGGACAGTCTCATGAGATGCTCTCTTAGTAGCACCGCCAGGTGAAAGTGCCGTATTGATTAGAATGCTTATCACAATGAGTACAGAACACACACTTCAAATCAACTTTTTTTTTCAGTAGTACTGGGGCCGCGTTCAGATCTACAGATCAACTTATTCTTTCAAGTACGTGCCGGCTCCAATGGACAATCTCATGAGATGCTTTTTTAGTAGCAGCGTCAGATGTTAAAGTGCCGTATTGATTAGAATGCATATCACAATGAGTACAGAACAAACACTTCAAATCTTCTTTCAGTACCACTGGGGCCGCGTTCAGATCTACAGCACGTGTAGGTGGCATTTTATACAGCGATTGTGCAGTAGACCTTTAGCTGAAAGACTGAGTTGTCAATTCAATTCAATTCAAATACTTTATTGTGTCAGTCTAGCCGACAAATGTTCTTTCGTTGGGATCACATGCGCGCGTACGGTTTTAGCCACATTATAAAAATGGTGAAAAAAAAAAAAAAAAAAAAAAAAAAAAAAAAAAAAAAAAACATGACCACAGTGTACATTGTTAGTGGTATAGGAGTGAGTCTGTCACTTGCAAGATGCCACTGCGACATCTGAGGTGCAAGTTCCTCGACGGCGTCAACAAGGAGAGAGAGAGATACGCTAGTTAACACACTCTTCATTTAGGAGACGGATGACCGAGGGTACAAAGCTGCCCTTGTAGCGTTTGGTTTTAACAAGAGGGGCCTTGAACCTACGGCCAGACGGGAGCTTTTGAAGGTGCTTAGAAAGGCAGTGGGAAGTGTCAGCTGCCAGCCTCAGGCCCTTGCGTATCATTCTCGTCCTGTAGAGGCCGTCAAGGCTCTCCAACCTGCCCCCAACGATTTTCTCACTAAGCCTGGTTATCTTATTCAGCTTCCTAAAGTTCTTCTCGCCCAGGGAGCCGAACCATGAGACAAAGGAGAATGTAAGAATGCTTTCTATAAAGCAGAGGTAGAACTGCCTGAGGATTTTGGGGCTCACATCAAAGGAGCGGAGTTTGCGCAGCATATACAGTCTCCCTTGAGCTTTCTTAAAGATGAGGTCTGTGTTGTCGGTGAAGGATAGCCGTGAATCAATCAAGGTCCCTAAGTATTTGTAAACCTCTGTGCGTGTGACAAAAGTGCCGTCAATCACCAGGGACTGAGGAGGTGGGAGTGGGCTCCCGGAAGTTGGCCCACTGCCAGGCTTCCGAAAGTCGACAACCATCTCCTCAGTCTTGCCTACGTTCAACTGTAGATGGTTGTTATGACACCATGAAACAAACTGACCCACTTCTGCGAAGTAGTCAGCATCTGAGTTTGACAGATCTACAACTGCGGTGTCATCTGCAAATTTGACATAGTGAGTCCTGTCATTGGAGCTGGTACAGTCATTTGTGAATAGGATGTAGAGGACAGGCGAGATCACACACCCTTGGGGGCTGCCCACGGACGTGGTGATGACAGAGGACATCAAGTTGTTTACACGAACACGCTGCGTCCTCTCCACTAGGAAGTTCAAGATCCATAGGATCAGAGAAGGGTTGACATTCATGTGACGCAGCTTGTCGGCCAGAAGGTGAGGCCTCATCGTATTGAAGGCGCTGGAAAAGTCAACGAAGAGGACTCTGGCAAAGGACTTTGGTGTCTCCAGGTGAGTGAGGATTAGGTGCAGGAGAGTGATGACTGCATCATCCACACCCCTGTTGTGGCGATATGCGAACTGTAGGGGGTCGAGCTGGTCGCTCGTCTGACTGAGTAGTCGACTCAGGACAAGTCTCTCGAGGCACTTCATGATGATAGAGGTCAGGGCAATAGGTCTGTAGTCATTAGGGCAAGAGGGTTTTGGTTTCTTGGGAACTGGACAGATCAGAGAGTGTTTCCAGACTGATTGGATTGAGTTTGACGTGAGGGAGGCGTTGAAGATCTGTGTGAGGACTGGTGCCAGTTGGGCACTGCAGGACTGCAGCACCTTACCACTGATTCCGTCTGGGCCTGGGGCTTTGTGTGGCTGAAGGCAGCGGAGAACATCAACACCTCTTCCTCGCTGATCTCTATAACTCTGCGGTCATCAGAAAGAGCCTGGAGTTCATTTCTGATGGTCTGCACTTCTGACTGGACGTTCACCTCAAACCGAGCAAAATGGTCGTTCAACTGATTGGAGAGTTGTAGGCTGTCATCACAGTGTAGACCTGTGGTGGAGGCATGTTGTTTCTGCTGAGTCCCAGCCATAGCCTTCAGACCTTGCCACGCTTTGCGTAGATCACCTGTCACAAAGTGACTCTCCACCTTTTCTTTGAACTGACGTTTATTGTCTCGGATTTTCAACCGGAGCTGAGACTGCAGCTTTTTGCCCTCAATAAAGTCACCGCTAGCAAAAGCTATTGCCTTTTGTTTCAAT
Organism: Semisulcospira habei; assembly: GCA_036245525.1. Taxonomy (NCBI): domain Eukaryota; kingdom Metazoa; phylum Mollusca; class Gastropoda; family Semisulcospiridae; genus Semisulcospira; species Semisulcospira habei. The sequence continues at coordinate 43,840,590 of BTPG01000008.1, forward strand.
GTCCCTTTCAGTTCTTTCGATACCCAGGGCTTGTTGTTTGAAAAAACTTTCACTGTCTTAGTTGGAATGACAGAATCCTCACAGAAACGAATGTAGATTGAAACGACGTCTACAGTCTCCTCTAGCGACTTACTGCTGTCTAAGAACACTGACCAGTCTGTGCAATCAAAGCACCCCTGAAGTTGTGCTTCAGTGTCTGAAGTCCACTCCTTGACGATTTTTTCCACTGGCGGAACAGATTTCAACTCGGTTTTGTACATGGGCAGCAAATGCACCACACAATGATCAGCAGTGCTGAGTGGAGGTTTACTAACAGCTTTGTAGGCGAGGGCGATATTCCCGAAACATTTGTCGAGAATTTTGTCTTTTCTCGTATTACAGTTTACATACTGATGATAATGAGGGAGGCAGTCGGAGAGAGAGCATCCATTGAAGTCTCCCAGAATAAACTTGGGAGCGTCGGGGGAGTCAATCTCTTGCTGCTGCACAATGTCAGCTATAGGAACAGAATTCACTTCCCAGTGCGCAAAGGCCATCGGGCCGATGTCAGCCGTCGTTGGCCTGCGCACTGCCGTGCGCGGGCCAACGGCGCCCGATGGTCTTTTGCGCATTGGGTTCCGACTTCAGACACTGGAATTTGCCGGGTGACAGGCTGTGTCAGTCAATGCTTCAAACATCGAGCCATAGGTTCGCAATCTCCAATATTGAAAGTTGGCGTCTACACTCTGTATTACGGTTTAGGAGATAGTTTGACCATGATAGTTAAAGGGTGGTGCCCGGATAGCTTGGCGCCGAGAGGTGCCAAGCTATCCTGGCACACCCTTTATCTATCATGGTCTATCCATATCTTGTTTTAGCGTGTCAGTACTGAAAGGGTTAACTGTTAAAAACACAAGGCGGTATACATTGTGCGTCACTCGAAAATCACATAGATGTTGATTGCGTTTTATTGTCTGTAACTGCATCCCTCTGGGTAAACTGCTTCAAGTTTGACACTCTACTTCGACAATCCCACCCTATGGCAAGAGGCAGCGATCCCCTGATTACCCCCCCACCCCCCCACCCCCCCCCCCCCCCCACACACACACACACACATCCTGCGGGGGCTCATGAGAATCTATGTCTCGTTCAGTTTACACTTGTTTATCCCGAACTGATGAGGCGGTCGTTGGGCACACGTGTTTTCAATGAGATCTCTGTAATGGCTAAAACTGATTTCCATTTTAAAAAAAAAAAACACCCCACCAAACTACCCATCTGCGAGAGGCACAGATGCTCATGAGTTCCCCGCAGGAGCTAGAACCTCATGAGAATCTATGCCTCTTGCTTTTCCCGTTGATCTAGGACAGAGGTGGGTAACTGCGGAGCTTAGCTGATTTCAACGAGGCTCAGTGAATTTCGTTTCGCACTTGTCAGAGGCACGCGATACTCTGCGTTGATATCGTGTGTGTCAGTGTATTGACGCTTTGACTGTCACTGCAAGTGCATTATTTCTTTTTCTGCCTTTAGGGCTGCCAGGGCCGTGAGATAGTGTGTTAACTCATTATATCCTGAAAAGGAAATTGTCAATTTGTCTAGATATCCGGTGAGGTCTACGTCATTCACAGTAATGAGTTCTGGAGGTAGGTCGATCATGATAGTTCAAGGGTTGTGTCAGAATAACTTGGTGCCTGTAGACGCCAAGTTATTCTGACACCACCCTTGAACTATCATGGTCGATCCACATCCTGTCGTAGCATATGTCACGATTTGGGGGATACCACAATCGAGACGTGACGCACTAAGATACGCGGCGAATGAGTTATGAATCAGAATGAGTTAATCCTTTCACTGCCGAGAAGAATTGAAACGCGATCCAATTGCAAGAGGCATAGATCCTCATCAGCCCCAGCCACTGCGGGGACTCATGAGGATCTATGCCTCTTTGCTGAGACCAATCTATATCCATGTTTCTCGGGACAGTTTTGAACCTTTGGTCGTTGACCAAACAAATAATTATGTCAGAAACAAAAATGTACGTACAGTGGCAGGGAAATTGTAGTTGATACCGAAAGGTCAGTATCATCTTACCATGTACGTATAGTCATGAACGACCGGCCCACAGTTAGCACAAGGTCCTCTGGTCGACGCCAACATAACGTGTTCAGAGGGCATTCTGCCCTTGGCAGGCATGTCGCCTCGTATGTTATCACAGACATCTTTAGAACAGCCAAGCACACGGCAACTAGTGGTTTTGCCTCACTGATCTATGTCTCAGTCTTGCAGACGATACTGAGTCCGTCCTAAATTAGTCCTGTTCAGGTTTCAATCTGGCACTCCGGTTCGCGCTTTCGAAAACATTCATTTACGCCGATATGTGTTTCCGAGTCAGCGAGGGTACAAATCAACCGTGTGAAAAAGTCACAACTAACGAGAGAGAAATCCCATTGACTGTGGCTGCAGGCAATAATTTGTTCCGCTGAATGATATTACACATTAGTTGAAATCCCTCCTAGGCTTCTCCGCCTGAGGGGGGCGTACACTAAAAACTGACCTCAGCAAGAAAGCAGATAATACTGACGAGCAAAAGAAATGCGACTTTTTTTAATCTTCGGAAACACTTTAGTAAGCAAAAGAAATGCGACATTTTGGGAATCATCGGAAACACTTTCGATCATTCCAACAATGTCACAGTTCTTTTGCTCGTCAGAAAACGATTATAAATGATATGTGATTTTTGGCTTTACGGCCATGTAACACGAGCCGTGTAACAGGGTGCCGGTCTGCGATTTTGGACCTTCCGGCTTCAGGCCGGAAGATCCAAAATCTCAGACCAGAGCACCTTATTATTGTGAGACCCTCTCTAGCCAGCGGCACAATAAAGGAGGTATGCCTCATTTCAAGTCGCTGGCGACCGTCGCAACAGTTTTTACAAGTATGCCTTTTAATATCTCATATTACTTCACACAGCGTCTACAAAATCAATAAAACAAAGAAACCCGCGGAGGCTGAAAGGCGATGTTTTATTTAGTCTGTGACCGCACTGACCAGAAGCCGTGGTCAGATAATGTTGTTATCTGCCTCAGTTTGCATATGGAACTGTTGCTTCAGCGACTACAAGACAAAGACCATCTGTCAGCTTTCTTGTGTTGTTTGTGTGGCTTAACTCATTCGAGACGTGCCGCCTCCGGATACGCGGCTTATGCCGCGTATCCGGCGGCGGCACGTCTCGAATGAGTTAAAGTATGCGTTTGTTTGCGCACATGAAGTATTTACATCGAATTCAACCCGTCCATCGACAGCGGACGCAGCAAGTGTTGCTGAAATCATTGTTAATTTAACGCGTAAGACCGAAGCCGTCGAAGGGACACGGATACAAAGTGGTTTCAGCAAGAGGCATAGGTCCTCATGAGCTCCCGCAAATGCGGGCTCATGAGGACCTATACCTCTTGCAGTTTTGTCTAGGCAATCAAGGGTTACAATGGCGATAGAATGCATCAGCTCATTACTATAAGTGCTAGATAGGCTCCACGATCATGTCTTAATTTGGCCAATGCTACACTGTAACCGCGACATCCACGAAATCAATTACCAAAACCATTAACAAGATGGTTAACTACCGCAGCAACTGAAATTCAGTAGAAACAGTACTTTCTGCGGGTATGACAATCACTTGTTTAGTACCGTAGTGGTCGCTTATCAGTGTGACTGAGCGAGTGAAGGCAGCAGATACTACTCGTACTCGTCATTACTGTCAACGGCATAAGTAATTCGCAAATCGTTTGAAATGAGTTTAATTAACCACACCCCTCGAATATCATTCGACGTGGCGGACGTCAGTTTCTGGCTTGCAAGAGGCACAGATCCTCATGAGCCTTCTGAGAACAAGAGGCGTAGACAATGATACTCGTGACCCCCTGCGACTTCAGGGGCTCATGAGAATCTATGTCTACTGTTTTCAAGGTTCCGGTCTGTCAGACCTTGGAGAATTTACGACTTTTCTTTTTTATCTGCAAGTGGCATAGATTCTCATGAGCCCTGCAGTCGCAGGTTCTCATGAGAATCTGCGCCACCAGCTTCTTAGTGTTCGGGTTTACAGTCATCCGCATAATATCTGCTCCTCAAAGGGAGGACGTTACTCGTTTAGCGCGTGAGTTGCTTGAAGAAAATCTGTGACGATCACACAGCTGTGTTTATATGCTTAGGGCACTTAAAGTCCAAGTGAAAACACACCTAGCGAACACTTTACGCTGCTCATAACTGAAGCCACATTGACTTGCTATTGTTATGCTGAGAAGCCGGGTCAGTACGCGAAATACAGTCGCTCTACATAATCTCCGTTCTCAGCTGTTTAGCAGAAGAGGCTGAAGCAGTGGTCACAGATTGTGTGTTTCTGAGATCTTGATCAACTCACATGCAAGGCGCCCCTCATCCATAGCTGCGGAAGTGTCGTATATCGTTGCTTCCGCTGCTAATGATGTTCGGCAACGTTATACGACACTTCCGCAGCTACTGATGCGGAGCGCTTTGAATGAGTTAATTTAGCGGCGCCAACGAGACCAAGTTGTTTAAATTAATATTTCTACAAAGTGGATCATCAGGCCACACGTTTTCTCGGCAGTGTAAGGGTTAATGCAATATTTGTCAATTGTCAACAACAGTTGTTTAGCTGTCAGCCAGAGCGGCTTGTCAATCTTCAACCAGAACTCGTCGATCGTCAGCTAGAATAAGTCAGCCGTCGACCCTTAAACAACCAGACGTAAGCTGTAACCAAGTTAATTGTTCGATCAATCAATGCGGCTTGACTGAATAAGTCAGTGTCAGTACTGACACCAGCCATTATGTTTGAATACAAACTGTGAACCCAGCTGTGAAACTCGTGAGATCAGTGACTGTGCTAAGACCCTGTGTGTAATAGCATTTGTCAGCATGTGGTGTGTCTGTTTGTTGAACTGTTTTGGCGTCAATGTGACTGGATTTCGCCATAGGGTATAACATTATACAAACTACAAATGTATACAAATTACACAGTAAACGTCGGATACAAAACAAATCGCCTGGGGACCCGAATGTTTTCGTTGCTATGTTCGAAGTTTGTTATAAGTAATTTGTGTAGAAAAGGTGTTTGTGAGACCTTTAAAAAAAAAGTGCGGTTATAACCGACTTTTGTTATATTCGTCCTTGTTATAAGCGGAGTCGACAATATTTTCTTTAAAAACCCGAATGTGTACAGGAGCATCGTCTTGTGCCTGTGTTAAGGCTGCAACCCATATACACGAATCTGATACGAACCCAATCCGAATCCGAAGCGGGTCCGAAACAGAAAAAAAAAAAAAATCGCACAAGTCTTTTTTATGTTTGTAGTGTGTTTCCATACCCCCGATGCGATTCACGAATTCGCATCCGGCTTCGAACGAAATGACGCAATTGTTGAAGGGAAATTGCATCACCACCGCATCGGGTTCGGATCGTGTTCGTATCGGATTCGTGCTTATGGAAACGAAGAGCTTTAATCTGTCATTTTGGACCATACGGCGTTGAAGTCATATACTGTGTGATGGTCTGTGATTTTGAACCTTACGGGCTTCGGCCGTAAGGTCCAAAATCACAGACCACCACACACATTAATTTTGTTTCCAAGATCGACTACCTACTTGTGTAATGCGAGTGTAACCGAAATGTGCGCCGGTAAATCCTAGACTGAGTTACAAGTAAACTTCTGATACAGCAAATCTCCAGGGGATATATGTTTTCTTGTTGTTATATTCGAAGTTTGTTATAAGCGAAGCAATTTACATAGACAGGGTGTTGTCGATAACACTAAAAAAAAAAAAGTGTTGTTACTAGTAATGGACTTACGTCATATGCAACCTTGTTATATCCGACTAGTGCTGTCTCCGAACTTGTTATAAGCGAAGGAAAGTGTGTAGATGCGTGCTTGTTTGTGATTTTGGAGCTTACGACTAACGCCGTAAGCTCCAAAATCACAAACCAGCACACATGTGGTTTTTGTTGCAAGGCCGACCAGCTATACGTCTGCTTAATGCGAGCTGACTTACAAAAACCAAGACGTTCGGTTGGTACAAAAACCAAGACGTTCGGTTGGTAAGAGCGTCCACGCCAGATAATTTTCATCTGGAAGGTCAATTGCACTATTGACACCAGTCACCTGAGCACAATACAGTGGCGTTATATATGTATATGTATTAGCTTTCACTGGATTTCGAGCGTGTTCCTTGTCATTGTAAATGAACATCATACGGTCCCTGTCAAGGTCGACTTTACATAAAAACGACTTCCAGCTGGAGTAAACGGAAACTGGTACGTCACACGATTGTGTTGTTTGTGCATTGCTTCTGGAAAGTTCATCTGGTTATGCTGGTGTAAAATTGATGCGCACGAGTACGAACCAGTGCGAGTTTTGTGCGCCACGGCAACTAAAGTGCAGAGATTGCGAACCTGTATGATTGAAGTCGCATTTGAGAAAGTGGGTTGTGTATAATGTAATTTGCTTGGACCACCTGCGACATCTGAAGCCACTTTGTGCTGCAGTTATTCGCTGCTTGCCAAGAAAACGATTAAATAGTTTGACCAACTTGCACGGTTTTTCCTTTCAGTTAGATATTCTGTGGGGCAGCTGCAGCTTGCACAGTGTTAAAACCCAATCAGTTGACAAGTAAGCTGAAAACGTACTTAGCCGGAAGAAGCTTGTTGTGTACGTGAAATATACAATGTTGTTTGACAGGGTTTAAATACCAACAGGCAATCGATCATTTGGGAGCGTATTCAGAACATCGGTGTACCAGCAGTTCTACACAAAAAAAAAGCGTTGTTGCTTGATACGTTTAAATACCAACTGTCAGTCGATCTCTCTGTGGGAAGTATTCTGGACCAGTGCATCTCCATCTTTCACTATGGCTGTCTATGTTCCTTCACGACTTTGGTACAGCTCTGACACGGAGTACCACAAATAGACTACACATACCGCGACAATCACAACATTCTGCTCCCGCGTTCTTTCATCTCACCAGTGCACTTTCGTCAGCAGAAGTCCTAACGTGTTTTACATCCTATAAACGCCAAAGTGAGTTGATTTTGACCGGTGTTTTTTCTAACACAACCTATCCGGATTACATCATTTTTGTGGACGCCAGTGAGTCCTTGGAGTTGCGTCATCATGGCAGAGGGACATAAGTACCCGCCCAAGAAATTCATCAAGAAATGCAAGAGCGCCACCTTCGCCCTGGACGGCATGCTGTACACCATCAGTAAGTACCAGCAACCCAGTGAGCAAAGGTCCGCGGGCCGACGTCGGCTGCAGTTGACCCGAGCACGGCTGTGCGCGGGCCAACTGCGGTCGACCTCGGTCCTAGGAATGTTTTACTTACTGGTAACCTTTTCAGTTTTTTTTTTCACACCGTGCTTTGTTCAATACTAGTATGCTTCGCAAACTCTGTATCTACACAAGATCATATTTGTTTTTAGAAGAAAAACAACATAAATCATAGTTGTCTTTAAAAGATATAAAACATACCATCACAGTTGTCTTTAGAAGACGTGCAACATAGATCATAGTTGTCTTTAGAAGACATGCAAAACAAATCATAGTTGTTTTCAGAAGACGTAGAACATAGATTATAGTTGTCTTCATAAGACACACACCATAGACCATAGTTGTCTTTAGAAGACCTGCAACATAAAGCATAGTTGTCTTTAGAAGACACAACATAGATCATAGACCGGATACTTTCCCTAGTATTATGTTATTAATTACCTATAAAGCCCTAACATGTTACGACCGGATGTGGATTAATAATAATGACAATAATGGATACTTACATAGCGCCTAACCTCCTGACGGAGCTCTAGGCGCTTTACAATGGACACACAACATGCAAACATAAATATGCATATAAATATTAACAAAAATAAAAGAACCAAACAGCCACACACACACACACACACACACACACACACACACACACACACACACACACACACACACACACACACACACACACACCATCACACACACACGCACACACACACACACACACACACACACACACACAACAAAAATAACCCGCTTGTGTGTATGTACACATACACGATCGCGAACACATGGATTGGCCATAATAGTTCACGGGGTGTGTCAGAATATCTTGGCGCCTATGGGCATAAAGCTATTTTGGCAGCACCCAAAAGAATATATAAAAGAAGTGATAACATCATTATCAGATTGTAATCAGTTCAAAACAGATATGATTTGAAACGTTGTTTATACCATTTAAGACAGAAATGATTTGGGAACGTTGGTTTATGTCATTAAAAGACAGTTATGACTGGAAACGTTGTTATAGTTTGAAATGTCGTGTTACGTCATTTAACCCATTCAACCCTGACGCATTACAGCAGGGGATGGGTCGACCCTCATAATTCAAGGGTAGTGCCAGATCAGCTTAGCGCCTGTCGGCGCCAAGCTCATCTGGCACTACCCTTAAATTATCATGGTCGATCCATCTCCTGCAACAGGTGCATAGTCGTTAGATGACGCCTCCAAAATTTGTGAAATACGTGCGTCGGGCTGAATGAGTTAAAAGACAGTTATGACTGGAAAGGTTGTTATAGTTTGAAACGTCATGTTATGTCATTTAAAGACAGTTGTGATCAGAAATGTTGTTTTGTGTCATATAAAGACAACTATGATCTGAAAAGTTGTTTCATGCCAATTAAAGACAACTTTGATCCAAACCGTGAACTGAAACATTGCATGTCTTTTCGAGACAGCTGTGATCCAAAGCCTTGCTTTCTATCATGTATACACATCTGTGATCCGAAAGGTTGTTTCATCTCATCGAAATACATTTTCCCTTATCTTCACTTCGACTTTCGTCAGCATGTATTTCAGCTGTTGCACAGACTTATGCTCCTCGCCACGTTCAAACTAATCGAACAAGAACTTTGCATATATGTTTGGTACAGATCGAACCATCACATACAAAAAGTTTGACTGCACGCGTGTGCTATACCACGAACAGTTCTCGAAACACATCCTTTGCCGCTTGTTTATTACGTTTCACATGCCATAACTGACATATTAAATTTCCAAACTTATCTTCCATTACATGCCAACTGCACAGTCAGTAAGTACTGACGTCATTACGCTTTGGTATTCTGTATCGTTTGTAGTGTCAGTAGTCTGTGGTGTATCTTTCACCATATGTACGTGTCGCTGAGTGTCATATGTTTCATTTGTTCAACCACGCACACACACACACACACACACACACACACACACACACACACACACACACACACACACACACACACACACACACACGCACGCACGGCACGCACGCACACACACACACGCACGTATGCACACACTCAAAAACACACATACGCACGCACGCACATACACACACACACACTCATAAATCATTCTAATACGCAAAGATCTTCGTTTCTACGTCGGCCGCAGTACAAGCAAATATCCCAGTCAGCAAAATCAGTGGGCCCAATGCGGTCGACGTCGGACCGATGATATTTTGCTGATTGTGATGCTTACTTTTTCGTTCGATATATTTATTTTAAACAACAAAAGCACAGTAATATGCTAGTACTTTCGTTGCTTTATGAGAATACGTTGTCTTTGATCATTGTTTTTACTTCGAAAGAACTAGCAGTTAAAAAAAAGGCCTTTAAACTTATCGTCTTTGTACCGTTGTTGCCTCTGTACTGCCTTCAGAAATAATTTACTTCCGTACAAAGTACGCTTGGAAAAGTTTAAGATGAAGCACCTGACGGAAGTCGGGATTCAAAATAGAACATATACCTATTATCATCCATTTGTGAATCACATCCAGAAGATAAATAAATAAATAAATCGGCGAATTGAATAGGCGCTTTATCCCAATTAAAAATCGGCTCAAAGCGCCGCCGCGAACTGAACCCAACAAGCACGCTCACGTGAATCACGCGCATTCACTCACACACTGTACATAAATACAGAACATTCATGTGGTGCTAAGGGCAAGCTCAAGCAAGCTACTGAAGTTTTGGGAAATTCAAATCGTTTGTATTTGAAATTTGATTAAGTGAGCTGAAACTGATACCAAAGTCGTGGGGGAGGAAGAGCCGGAGTACTCGGAGAAAGACCCCCCGACGGTCCGCCCAAATTAATGGTGACACTTACTAGAGCAGAAAAGTCCGACGCCGGAACCAGGTATCGAACCTCGCACCTATGGCATTGGAGGCAGACGCTTTACCGCTGCGCCACGGACCCCCCCCCCCCCCCCCCCCCCCCCCGATACTTTTTTTTTGTGTTTGTTCGGTTCGTATGCGAAACAATAATATCTTACACCATTACAGACAGTGACAGAGAACATCACATTTCGCATGACACGTAATACGTTTATGAGAAATCCGACGCTGTGTAACTGCTACTGACTATACCGCTCGGCGGAAATGACGCGTATATACGCGTCATTTCCGCCGAGCGGTATCAGTCGTCAGAAGCAGTTAAGCAGACAAAACTGGTATCCCGAAGAGTATTTTCTTTCAGCAGCCAAGGGGTAAATAGGTAATCACCACGTGTATTTTCACAGTAAAAGAACAGAAAATGTCTTTCGAGGTCCTGTTTCCGCTTGCAACTACTCAGACTTTTGACGTGAGCGAGCCATGGCGTGAAGTCGGTATTTGAATTGACTACTGGTATGCTTTGACCCAGAAGATGCCCAGATTGGTCTACAGACGTAGGAGTTTATAATTTGTATGGACTGGCCTGACTCCCCCCCCCCCCCCCCACCCTCCCTTACCCCTCATCCCCCCTCCTTTACCTCCCCCACTGCCCCCCGCTCACCACTGCCCCCCCCCCCCAAAAAAAAAAAAATATATATATATATATATATATATATATATATATATATATATATATATATATATATATATATATATATATATATATATATATATATATATATATATATATATATATATTAATTAATTAATAAAATAAATAAATAAATAAAAATTTAAAAAATAGAAAAAAATAAATTAAATAAATAAAAATAAATAAATAAATAAATAAATAAATAAGCAAAACACCCACACATGCACAGGATGTTGGATTTTACAAACATGACGTATTTCAAAGATTGGCTAGGGGGTTCTTTCTCCGGGTACTCCGGTTCTTCCACCCCCACCCCCCCCCCCACCCCCCACACTTTGGTACCGGTCTCAGGCTACGTTACAAATTTCAAATACAAGCGATCAAAAATCTCTGTAACTTCAGTAGCTGACTGGCCCTTCGTTTGTCTTGTACTGTGTTTGTCTTAAATGGCGTAAAATCCGTGTCTGTTTCGTGAGTGTGTGAGGGTTTCAGGCGCGGCGCTTTGAGTCGATTTCCCCAAAATTGAGAAAAAGCGCCTATATAATAACAGTATTATTATTATTATTAGATTCGACTTGTGATTAGTGCTTCATACTTGTAACCTTTTGGCTGCCGGTAGTGCATTTTGCCGAGGTGATTCCTGCAAGAATCACCTTGACAGAAAGCGCTACCGACAGCCAAAGGGTTAATTCACTATTAGAGTCTAAAGGTACGATCTGTGTCCATAGCACCTGGAGGAAGCCGGGGATAATTTTAAAAAATGAGAAAGTCGGTACGTCTATTATCGTGCACTCTTGTACCTGCCGCTCCGGTGAACAAAAAGTCTTCCGGCCGAGGTCAGCCTTAGCTTGCCCGCGCACGGCAGTGCGCGGGCCAGCTAAGGCTGACCTCCTTGGGCTTTACTGGGGAACGCAGGCAATAGCAGGCGTAAATGGGTGTGTGATCGAATCATTAGTCATGAACCTCTTTTGCTTTCACGCGACTTTCCTTATTTCAGCACTAAACTTAAATGTAGCACGGACAGGTCACTGGACCCCCAATGTGCAGCATACCCCCGGTGGGCAAATTGTCATCGGGCCGACGTCAGCCTTAGTGGGCCCGCGCACTGCTGTGCGCGGCCGGCCCACGAAGGTGACGTCGGCCCGTGGATCTTTTGCGTGCGTGCGTGTGGTGTGAGTTTTTGGTATATACTTTTCAGTTGTCTATTAAAAAGAAAAATCTTGTTATTGTATGTTTATTTCTGTATCCAGTACTGTCTTTCTCCGAACTTGACTGTTGGTTTTGTTAACCGATTAGAACATCATTCATTTGGAGGTTAAGCGCTATATAAATGTGTAAATATACATTATTATTATTATTATTATTATTATTATTATTATTATTATTATTATTATTATTATTATTATTATTATTATTAGCGCGGTGTTTGTTTGGTTGGTTGGTTGGTTGGCTTTTTTTTTTGTTAGTTGCTTGGTTGGTTTGGTTGCTTGGTTAGTTGTGTTTTTTAAACTCTGCATACATTCAGCAAAAATCACGCGTGTTACATGAGCGCAAATAATGTGGTCTGACAATAGATCCTATGATTTGCAAAGAGAAAGCGGAAAACTCCTAGTGATTTAGCATGCATGACAACTGTGCAACATGTGGTTGTGTTAAGCTCAGAGTCCTTTGATTTACATCATGGTTTATTTATGTGCAAAATAGCTGGAAGACTTATTTTCCTTCCATTCCCACAAAGTACAAAAAAAATAACATCTGTTTTTGGGAACACGTTTTTAGTTTCGTAACAGACTGAGGGCGATCGAGGGGCCGGAAGATGTTCTCAGCGCGCATTTGTGTGTGTGTGGTGCATTTGTGTGTGTGCGTGCGTGCGTGGTTGCCTGAGGGCACTTGTGTGAGGGGGGCGTGTGTGTGCGTGTGTGTGTGCGTACGTTCGTTCATGCGTGTGTGCATGAGTGCGTGCGTGCGTGCGTGCACGCTTTCAAGTGCATGTGCTTGGGTGCCCGTGCGTGCGTGTCAGTCTGTGTGTGCCCCCGTAATACAAATGGTATATACTTGACTCCCTGACTGGCAGTCTGTGCTCTTCTGAACACGAGATTCAGACCGGTGCGATGATGAATCAACAACGCATATGCTTAGATATATATATATATATATATATATATATATATATATATATATATATATATATATATATATATATATATATATATATATATATATATATATATATATATATATATATATAATATATATATATATATATATATATATATATATATATATATATATATATATGCTACATGTTCCCTTCACACTCCACGTATGCTTTGCCCTGATTTTTACCTCGCATACGGCTGATCTGGTCGCTGATACCCGTAGATTAAGCATCAAGTGATGGATTGTCGGCCTTGCCACCAATATGTGCAGGGTACAACCCTTCGCTGCCGAGACACTTCCAAACGCCACTCAGCTGCAAGAGGCATAGATCCTCATGCGCCCCCGCTTTAGCGGGGGCTCATGAGGATCTATGCCTCTTGTTGGTTTCCTATTTATATCTTTGTTTCACACGATTGACGGCCAGTCCTTGACGGCCTCTTTTTTCTTTAAATACAACTCAAGGCCACTGAATGTAAAGGGTCTCTGCTACTGAGCTTCCCCCGCGTGCAAAAGATCCTTGGGCGAACGTCGGACTTAGTTGGCCCGCGCACGGCCGTCCGCGGGTCAACTAGGGACATCGGCCCGAGGGCCTTTTGCTCAAGGCGGTAATTGCTTTTTCGTGTGAGATATAATATATAGCATGTTCTATTTGCATGTCCATGTTCTCCAAATCAAATTAACGCGGCCGAGCTGCGAGCCGTCTGAAACCTACGGACTGCCCGAGGCAATGACTTGTGCACACTTCGTTGTACCGCATGTTATTTATATGAAAACAACCTTCGGATCTAACAAATCGCTATGGAACCTACATTTTGTTAGTTTGTTGTTATATCCAAAGTTTGTTATTAGCGAAGTAATGTATATAAAGTGTTGTCAAGATCACTAACAACGTAGAGTCCGAAATAGCTCAGGCGCCGATTAAACGTCGGAACAAGAGAGCGAAAGGGATCGCCGGGTCGTGGGTTCGAGTCCCCGTCCCGGCCCCGGTAGCTGGACTCGCAATCCAGGGAAAACAAACGGGCTTGTTCAAAAGCATGTCTGTTGAACGGTTCTGGTAAACCAAAGTGGCAAAGTTGCAGTGAGCCTGAATTAATCAGTGTTCAGGTCGTACTCAATAGGCAATAGATTTCCCTGTCCCCCATAACCCGCTCGTCAGGGACGTCCATTATCACTTCGGTGCCATGGACGTTATATCTGACTTTTGTTATAAGCGAAGTAATTTGCATGGAAAGAGTGTCGGCGGGACCACTGAAAAAAAAAGTTGTTTTATCCGAAGTTTGTTATATGCGAAGTACTTTATATAGAAAAGTTGTCGGCACCACTGAAAAAATGTTGTTATATCCGACTTTTTGTTATAACCGACCTTGCTATAAACAAAGTAGTCTGTCGCAAGTTCGGTTTACATACAGTGCCCATAAACTAAGGCAGTCCCGGGTAATAGTTGCGGTGCATAAACACATGTATTAACTCATTCAGCCCGACGGCCGTATTTCCCAAATTTTGGACGCGTCATCTAATGACTATGCACCAGTTGCAGGAGGTGGATCGACCATGATAATTCAAGGGTAGTGCCAGATTAGCTTGGCGCCGACAGGCGCCAAGCTAATCTGGTACTACCCTTGAATTATCATGGTTGACCCATCTCCTGCTGTAGTACGTCAGGGCTGAATGTGTTAATCCAATAATATACAAGATAAATTATATGTCTGTCTGTATACGGCTTTAAATGCAAACGTACAGCCTCTCATCCACTGGCTGTGCTGTTAATTTCCTGTTTATGCAACTTATTTACAACCGGGAATGTTTGCATAAATCTGGTCAATATGGACTAATCACATTTTAACTTTGATTTTTACGACTTTTATGTGCGGGTTTGCAATGCTTATCAGATTTCATAACCATTAACTTGTCTGAGCTATTAGGCCATTTGGCCGTGGGAAAATGTGACATACCTCCCTTCACTGCCGAGAAGACGTGAACTGCAATAGACACAGATCCTCATGAGCCCCCGCAACTGCTGGGGATCTGTGCCTGTTGCTGACATCAATTTATATCGACGTTTCTTGGACGTCTGACTATCTTTGACGTTGACTTTACAAAGATTTTCAGAAACACAATCTGCGTCCACTAGTAGTGAAGGGGTTAGGCATTGACACGATGCGACATTGGCAACACCCTTGAGCTATCATGGCTAATATGTCTACGTGCCTGAAGTCACCAGGGACAGCTCCAGAACTGGAATTTCATTGTTTGAACTCGGCATGCCAACAAAGAGGATTTTGTTTGGACAGGCTAGCGATGCAGTGCCCGGCCCATAATATGGACCGGCACGGTATCACTAGCCCGTCAAATATTATCAGCTGCATAGATTTTTTTTTATTTTGGTCACGGGGAATTTTGAGGTATGACTCCCAGAGACAACGTTTATTGCAATCCAGCGCAAATGTAAACATTATTTTTCGGCCCCAACATAATTATGGGGAGATCCACACTGGCCGTCTTTCTCGATTCACAACCGCTGGATAGCGAATCGAGGGAGACAACCGGTGTTGAGACAGGTCTTGCTTAGTGACCACCAAATGCTATGCCAACCCGAGCCAGTCTCGGCCCTGGGCTCACTAGTGATGTTACGTTTACGCCAAACTGTTACGATTGTGGTTGTGTTGTGCTGTGAGAGCATACATGTGTTAATCGTAGGAAACGATCCGGTATTCATTTGAGCTATCATGGTTATGATTCACGTACCTTTTTAGTAACATTTTCTTTCGGTTGCGCAGAGCGGAGTTCACTTCGTTATGATACGCAAAATTTAGTACAGATCGTTCTAGAAGGGTCGCACTGTCTAGTGACCTCTTATGTGTGACGTTGGTAAATTGGCGACATTTAGCAACAAGTTGTTTACTGTGCGTGTGAAGCCGTCAGCCGTTTTTTTGTGTGTGTTATGAAGGATCGTGGTAATTCTCGAAGTTTCCGACTAGTTTGTGAACTGCCTGCCATACTTTTGTGAGATGTCATTTTACCAAGGATTTGGAGCTGAAGTGACCAGCCAAATTTGTGTAGCCTATTGTAGTTTTCTAGAAAGTTCGGTTTTTTATTAATAATTTTGAGTTCCGGTTACGTAGATTATTTTGATTGGTTGCGTTGTATGATTTTCCTGGATTATTCTAGAAATTGGTGCACTATAAAAGATTAGTGTTGGGAAACACATTAAAATACATTGTCTTGCATTTGTCAGTTGTAGAGACACACAGTTATCGTAGGTACGTGGCCCGTATAGGGTGTACATTGTGAGAGATACAGCGTAACAGTGTGGTGTACGTTGTGTGAGGAACTTTGTGTCGACAGTTTGGATATTTGCAGAAGAGACTTTGTATCAGTGTTAGTGCAGTTTGAACTGCATTGTGTGGAGATCGCTTCGCTGAATTAAAATATTGTTGGAACTGTTACTCCAGTATTGTCTACATTCTTAAGCCATGTGTGACGGATTGCAGCTGAATGAAGTTTATTTAAAAGAACCTTACGTGCGTGCGTCTGGTGTGTTTATCATACTACGACTACAGCTCCACCACGTAACACAAACGACTGCCAACAACGAGCAAAAGCAGTGTGTAGACAAGGACAACACCATGAACATCTGAACATCTCCAAGAGACATAGATCCTCATGAGCCCGGAGGGCTCATGAGGATTTATGCCTCTTGGAGATGTTTGGAGTGTTGTTTATGCACATAGATGATGGACTCCGCCGTGACTTCGTTCTCGTTCGTTGTTGGGGGTGGTTTGTCTCAAAGGAAACCTCACTACAGTACAGGTAGACTACTGCTATTGAGTATCGACTGCGCCCCCCGCATGCCCACTTTCGTAAAAAATAAGATAAGATAAGATAAGATAAGATAAGATGGTTTATTGCCATATGTTTCCATGTACAAAACAATAAAAACATTGGAATTTGTCTTGATGTCAGTTACTAAGACTAAACACACACACACACACACACACACACACAGAGAGAGAGAGAGAGAGAGAGAGAGAGAGAGAGAGAGAGAGAGAGAGAGAGAGAGAGAGAGAGAGAGAGAGAGAGAGAGAGAGAGAGAGAGAGAGAGAGAGAGAAACATCTGATACAGTTAAAAACTGACTGTACACAATCATTCTCACTCGCCACTCGCGCTCTCTCCAATTAGTCCGGTTGATCAGAGAGAGCGTGAACAGCAAGAGGGAAAAAACTGTTGCGGAATCTGCTGGTCCTGGTACTGATGGACCTGTACCTGCGCCCTGATGATAAAATTTGAAAAAGCTCATTGCCGGGGTGGGTGGAATCACTGGAGATAAGACGTGCTCTACGTAAGAGACGCTGCTGGTACAGTGAGTCCAGGCTAGGAAGATCTTTGCCTATGATTTTTGAAGCGGTCTTGACCACCCTACTCAGTCTGATTTTCTCTTTGGCCGTGATGGAACCATACCAAACCGTGATCGAAAAGGTGAGCACGCTCTCAATCACAGCTCGGTAGAATTGCATCAACATGTGGGCACCGAGACCGAAACTTTTCAGACGTCGCAGGAAGAACAAGCGCTGCTGTGCTTTTTGGACGATAAGGCGAGTGTTTTCCTCCCACTTCAGGTCACATGACAGGGTAGTGCCAAGAAACTTAAAGTTCTGGACTGTTTCAATGATTTCACTATTGATCACAAGAGGGGGAGGGGGAGGGGACTGTTTCTTTCTAAATAAATGTCGTGTCTGCTAATGACTTCAGTCCGTATATCGGCAGTATGTTTACTGTGATCATACAGCGTGCCTTTGACGTTTATTTTGATAATTTCCTTGACGTATTTATTTTATTGGAGACACCACCGAAAGTATTAGCAGTATTTATTTTGATCTCATTTTGCGTCCAGTTAAGCACTTCAGATCAGGGAAAGTGAGACACTACTGACCCATCTGCAAGAGGCATAGATCCGCATGAGCCCCCGCAGTTGCGGGGGCTTATGTGGATCCATACCTCTTGCTGAAACCATTTTTGTAACTATGTTCTTTTCACGGCTGGGGATCTTTGACGTTGAATCTGCGATGAGTTCAATACAATACAATACAATACAATACAATACAATACAATACAATACAATACAATACAATACAATACAATACAATACAATACAATACAATTCAGTACAATACAATACAATACAATTCAGTACAATACAATACAGTACAATACAATACAATACAGTTCAATTCAATACAATACAATACAATACAATTCAATACAATACAATACAATACAATACAATACAATACAATTCAATACAATACAATACAGTACAATACAATACAATACAGTACAATACAATACAATACAATACAGTACAATACAATGCTACTTTATTATCCCTCGTTGGGAAATTTAATAAAAGTGCTGCGTCCCATGGCAATTTTAGCGACTAGAATGTGTGCCTTTGACATCGTTGCAGATTTAAGTTATTGCTGGATAACACTGGCACTGTTTGAGACAAAATGAATCAGATTAGCAACAGGATAGATCCTCATGAGGATATATCCTGTTGCGGTTATGTATGTTCCCTTGTAATATAAAGATTAAATCGAACTGAGTCCAACATCGGCCGGCAGATCTTGTGCCCATAGGTGACTTTGAAATGTAGGCCGCACTGGCTGTCCATTAGACTTACAATTTCCAGTCCATATCGCAAGTAGATTCTAGTCTTATGTCCATACATTAGCATTGGTCCACTATTGATATATTTCCACTATTAATATCTTTCAGTACATGTGTACATATGATGTGTATATATACATAGTATGACTCGTGACATTTGCTTCCTAATAGGCTTGTCTGTTACATGTATATCCATAGACTGAACACCCTCCCCATCCCTGCTCCCCATCGCACACATGGACACACTCCACCACCCCCACCCATGAACGAGGACAAAGTGTGGCAGAAGACACTGTTCATTTTTGTGAAAAACGGGATTTTCATTTTATTACAGTGAAAATCTCGCTTTTCACGAATTAATGGACTTACCGCCTTGTGCCTCGACGCGGCAGAACTGGGTTAAATTGTGACCGGGCCCACAAGAGGAACAGAACCACATGAGCCCCCGCATTAAGCATCATGAGGTTCTGTTTCTCTTGCAGTTGCATGTCGTCCTTATGCGCTTTGTCGCACCATTAAGCTTCATTCATTTACATCATCCGTTTGTCAATAGAATTATCCAGATCTGTAACCTTGAGTGCGACACCGTGAAACAATCACTTTAGTCGCACCAGAGGTTCGGTTAGTTTATGAACAGGCTGTGAGCGTGGTAAAGACTTTCATGGACAGTGGTTTTCCCAGAAAGCAAAGGTCCTCGGGCCCAAGACGGCCGCAGTGAGCCCGCGCACGTTGTGGTACGCCTGAAGACGTTTTTCTACGGGCGATCAAAGTGATGAAACTCTACAATATGTTATAATGTAGTTTTTTTAAATCCTGATCAAAAAGTGACTGCCAAGTGTGTAAACAAACAAACAAACAAATAAACAAACAAACACACACACACACACACTGACACACACACACACACACACACACACACACACACACACACACACACACACACACAACAAAACAAAACAAAACAAAACAAAACAAAACAAAACAAAACAAAACAAAACAAAACAAAACAAAACAAAACAACATCAGAGGCAACGCTATACGACACTTTCTCAGCTGTTGTGGTGCGCCGTGAATTAGTTAAGCGATGTTTGGTGCGGGAAGGCGGGGGGAGATCGAGGGGTGGGGGTGGGGGTGGGGGGAGATCGAGAGGTTGGGGTGGGGGGGGGGGGAGTGGGGAGACATTTATACCCGCGTTCCTTAGACGATTAACTTTGTTTGGCGCTAAGTTTTCCACGTTTAGTCCATATCATACTGAGACTAAAAGCTTCAAATTTGTACACCGCCATATGCAAGCTACATTATAGTACTTACAGATAATGGCTTTAGTTCAAGGGTGGTGCCTGAATAGCTTAGCGCCTAGAGGCGCCAAGCTATTCAGGCACTACCTTTAACTATTTTAGTCAAACGTATTACACACAATGTTGTATTCCGAATGATAAGGGTTAAAGACTGATCACTTCTGTGTCCCTGTGCTGGCAATGAAGGCGTTAACGACTGGTCCTGGTCATTTGTAACAGTTACGTCACCGATTTATGATGTGACTGGCTTCACGGGCAGGAGTGGTTGTCAAGGCCGGAAAAAAGTAATAACTGACTGTTCTCCATGTCGATGTACCGCCAGTAAAACCAACTAGGCGCCCGTCACTTTAACGCTTGCACTGCCGAGGAAAAATGAACACCACCCAACTGCAAGAGGTATAGATCCTCATGCTGCCCCGTAGTTGCGGGGGCTCATGAGGATCTATGCCTCTTGCTGAAACCATTTTGTGACCATTTTCCATTGACGACTGGGGACAAAATGACTGAATTTGCAGATTTCAAAACCACAGTCCAATGGCGAGGAAAGGGTTAGTGTAAAGATAATGCTCCGGTTTCATCGCGTAAACCCTCCACAGGCCCGGTGCAAGCTCACCGTACAGCAAGCTCGTAGCGGGCGCGCGAAGGCTCGCGCGATGAAACTTGAGTATCACGTCTGTGACGAGCGCCTTTAGGTAGAGTTAAATGTCAGCGATAATGAGAAAACGGTGATTTCGCCATAAATAAACACCGAGTGAGATTACGATTTGGCCTTATGCCGTTCATTCCAGCTGGGCGTTTTTAAAATATTTCTGCGACACGTTTAATACATTCGGCCGCAGGACCGAAATTCTCAAATTTTGAAGTTCCCCTCTGTAGGACTGAATTACAATTCTAGAGACAGATCGAGCATGATAGTTCAAGGGTGGTGCCAGAATAGCTTGGCGCATATAGGCGCCAAGCTATTCTGGCACCACTCACCCTTGATCTATCATGCAAGTCTCGCTGTGGTGTGTCGGGGCTGCCGAGTGAGTTAATAACGGTTCGCGTGATAAGCCTCCTCACTGCCGAAGAAAAGTGATAACGACTACAAGAGGCATAGATCCTCATGAGCCCCCGCGAATGCGGGGGCTCATGAGGATCTATACCTCTTGTTAGCCCCATTTTGTGTCTATGTTCCTTCGACGGGCGCAGTGCAGAATTAATACTGATTTCAGAAACACAATCTGCGACACATTTAATAACGGGTTCAGTATCACATGGAGTACAAGAAAGGTCGTGGTCATATTTCGTGCAAATGTCTGATTTTGTAATGTTTTGGATCGCGTATGGGCATTTTTGTGCAAATAACTAGACAGCTGAAATGTCTGAATGCGACTTAATTGTTGGTACATCTGGCAATTAAAAACAACAACAAGAACAACAACAACAACAAAACCCGAGATAAGTTGTGAATTGTTGTCTTGTCAGTATGTCCATTTTGAAAAAAAAAAAGAAAAAAGTTTTAACCCGAAAACTTCATAATCATCTTGTAATTGTGTTTTCTAAGTTTTTTTTTTTTTTTTTTTTTTTGTTGTTTTTTTAATGGGGGTTTTCTTTGGTCCTTGGCCTGTTTTGTTGTTGTTGTTGTTGTTGTTGTTGTTGTTGTTGTTGAAGTATTTATTCTGTTTTATCTTTTAGTGTTTTTCTTGATGATTCAAACTACATCTATGTCAGATGAGCGAATTGATCAATTTTATTTTGCATCGTGTGTTGCAAGTCCTTGTGCAGGGCTGTATCGGAAAAAGGAATACAGACCAAAAAGATGACTGCCAAGCGTGTAGAATGCAGAGAAGAACCCAGCGTATAAAGAAACACGTTTAGAAAAAAAAAAAGTCACAACACAGTTTATTAATATTTCGAAATAGTTTCAAAACAGACAAACAAGTATAGAATTCAGTCGCTAACTGTCAGCAAAGAAGGAAATTAAATATTAATAAATTATGTTGTAAATGTCTTTTCTATGCGTGTTTCTCACAGTTTCTCCGTTGGGCTCTAATAAACTGCATCGATGTTATGTCCAGGCATCAGTCACCACAATAATAGCTCAGTCAAGATGTCTGTACCCAGTGCGCAAAGGCCATCGGGCCGACGTCGGCCCGATGGCCTTTTGCGAATTGGGTACTGGGTTCCGCATATAGGCCCTACATAATGGCGTGCTGCTGTCATATAGCCATCCAAGTTGGACAATGCATAGTCTGTTCTTTGAGACTGACCGCCTGTATTTCAGGTACTTCAATGCGGAAACCGCTCCATATTGACGTGACCTCAAATATCTTTAGTGTTGCGACTGGTGTAACCCCTTCACTGCCACTGTACGTGCATTTTTGCTTTCTGAAAACTTTGTTCAGCCAACGAACAAAAACCACAACCGTTCAAGAAACATGGATACACATTGGTCCCAGCAAGAGGCATAGATCCTCATGAGCCCCCGCATTCGCGGGGGCTCATGAGGATCTATGTCTCTTGCAGTTGGATCGTGTTCAATTTTTTTCTCGGCAGTGAAGGGGTCAACGACACGACCTACATCAACATACTGTCCCTAATGGACGAATTTCACGTGCTCATTGATCGGCTCGTCTCGACTGCATTGTATGAAGACCCCCAGTCTGAAAAGCATGAGGAATAGATTTTCACGAGCTCTGCGGTTGCAGAGGCTTACGAAAATATATGCCTCTTGCGGCAATAAAGGCTGTTCCACCAATGGTGTCTTGTTAAAGTAGTCATCAGTTTTGTCTCAGGGTCTGACTCAGTTTGAAGAATAGAATGATTTAAGACAGCAGAGCCGATTCTGTCTGTAAGATGCATAGATCCTCATGAGCCCCTGCAGCTGCAGGGGATCGTGAGGATCTTTGCTTCTTGCACAAGCATGGAGTTAACTGTTGGTGTCCAATGTATCGTTGTGTGGCATATAGTCACAGGGAGACTTTGATGTTGGATCTCATTGCGATTCCAATCAGTGCCGCATCACATATATCATTCACCAGCATTCACGTGTTCCACAAATCCCCCCCCCCCCCATCCCCTACCCCTCCCACCAACGCACACACACACACCCTACACCCTACTGTTATTGGATGTAATTCACATAACAGGTTTGGGGGCAGCAATTATGTGTCAATGTTGTAACATCAGATTAAATAGACGTTATCCCTCAATCAGCAGTAGCTAGGCAAGGTTGCAGCACGCATAAACTGATACTGAGGTTCGTCAGCGCGTTCCGTTTCAAGTGGCATAATTATATTCTCGTCAGCTCCCGCACTGAGCCGTCAGGACTCATGAGAACTCTACCACTTACTAGCAAGACGTGGCCTCATTTACAAAGTCACCTGTCTGTTTGTTCCAGGTGTTAGTGGAAGCAACCTTATCGATTAGTCAGGCTTTGATATTTCATCAGCGGACGCAATCTGGTTTAGAAATAATTTTTGTTTACCCTTTGGGTATCAGTAGCGCTTATAGTCGCGATGATTCCAAAGGGTGTTTGCATCTTTGCCTTATAATTACTCCCCTTGTACATGCATAAACAATGGAGTTAAGCTACAGTCCGAGGCACCAAGCTAATCTTGTGCTGCCCTATCACTATCATGATCCATCCATCATCCGCAAACTGTGCGTGTTCATCACGAGAAGCCCCCAAGTTCTAAAAATTATTTATAAAAAAAAAAAACCTCGGTCTCAGGCTTGAAATAATTAAAGGCAAGGTCAAGGACGAAGGTGTTTTTCTTTTGGAAGTGCCCATTACAAACTTTAATGTAAGTCTAGCCATCTCTTTTCTCTCTCATGTCAAGTTCCCAGCGGAAAGTTCCCAGTGAGCATAAGGCCATCGGGCCGACGTTAGCCGCAGTTGGGCCGCGCACGTCCCCCCGATAACCTTTTGCTTGGTATAGCTTCAATAAAATGGAAGCTGGGGGATTGGACGGTCGTAAAACCTGAGACAAATCTTCTTACGCTAAACTTTATCGAGTCACTGGGGACTAATCTTGGGCTATAATGGTTCAAATTTCGCGGATGTTCAACTCAAAAGTCCATCCGTAACTGTCTACTTACCACATTTTGTTGGGAAAAAACAAAACACATAAACGTTCTGCTTATGTTATATCATGAATGGTCCGTCAGTCTGCCATTCAGTTTTTGTTTGTGTGTTTGTTTGTTTTTGTTTTTGGTACAGCAGGCCTGTGGTGTTGTAGTATTACATGCATGTGCATTTATGCGTGTGTGTGTGTGTGTGTGTGTGTGTGTGTGTGTGTGTGTGTGTGTGTGTGTGTTCCCGCACGCATGTACCTGCATGCGTTTAATGCGTTCGCGTGTGTGTGTGTGTGAGTGCGCGCACGTGCGTGTGTGTGTGTGTGTGTGTGTGTTAGTGTATGCGTGCGTGCATGCGTGTGTGTATGTGTGCACGCACGCATGTACCTGTATGCGTTTAATGTGTTCACGCGTCAAATTGCGCGTGTGCGTGCTAGGCTTGCCCGTCGCTTATATCCTTGCCCACGCATGTGATTGTGTGTGAACCGCATTTTTTAACCCCTTTTGATTGAACTGCAAGAGACATATAATTATGAGGATCTATGCCTCTTGCCGAGACCACTTTGTGTCCACGTTCTTTGGGCAGTTGCCCGCCGCCGTGAGATGGCCTTAGTCGCCTGCTCGGCGTTAAACCCAAATAACTAACTAACTTTGGGCAGTTGTGGCCTTCGGTCGTTTAGTGAACGCAGATTTCACAAACAAAATGTACGTACGTTGGCGTGGAAGGGGTTAAAGTTCGACCGCCATGAGCTGGCCTTAGTAGCCCTCGCGGCGTTAAACCCCGACAACTAACTAACTACCTCAATGTTTGAATCTCCAACCCAAGTATCATCCAACAGCCACAACAAAATCTCGTCAAAAACTACGATACATTCATCCAAGTCGTAATCCCGTTCAATTAGGCTTAGCCGTCTTGAGGAGAGTAATCAGCTGTTTTGAAAAGACGCAATCCCCTTGTGGCCGAGGCTTTGCCAGACACTTTTCCACGGCCACGTCATAAAAACCCGGTAGTCTTCCTCAATCCGAGTAAGTGTTCAGGGCTTGTGTCCGTCTGCAAGAGGCGTGGATTCTTAACAGCCCCTGCGGTCGCAGGGGCTCTTGAGAATCCATGCCTCTTGCAGATGCAAGGATTTTCTCTACAGACTTGGTTAACATTTTGCAAACATGACAAGATTATGAGTGATCGGCTGAGGCTAAAAACGGACATCTGAGAAGGGCCTGTCATACGAACGGTTAACCGTTTAATGTCCGAGACCATCGAGTTTCATGGCTATTTTATCCAAGTGCAAATCAATGACGCAGGGTCAAACTGTCGTGTCAACATTTAGTGCCAGTGGTCGGGAGAAAAATCGACCGTGATTGTTCAAGCGGCATTGTCTACTTATTTTGCTTATCAGCCAACACTTGAGCTTTCACGGTCGAGCCATGTCCAGTAGTTGACGCTGTGAGTGCCTAAACGTGCATCAACGGCGCTTCAACGTCTCTAGCATCATGTATTAGATTTATTTGGGGGGGGGGGGGGAGAGGGGGGCAGGGGGGGGGGGGGTCCGTCGCGCAGTGGTTAAGGCGCCTGCCACCAATGCCAAAGATGCGAGGTTCGATACCGGGTTCCGGCGTCGGACTTTTCTCCTCTGGTAAGTGTCACCGTTAATTCGGGCGGACCGTCGGGGGTTCTTTCTCCGGGTACTCCGGTTCTTCCACCACCCACCCCCCCCCCCCCCCACCCCGACCCCCCACACTTTGGTACCGGTTTCAGGCCACTTTACAAATTTCAAATACAAGCGATCAAAAATCTCTGTAACTTCAGTAGCTGAACTGGCCCTTCGTCTGTACTGTGTTTGTCTTAAATGGCGTAAATCCGTGTCTGTTACGTGAGTGTGCGTGTTGGGTTTCAGTTCGCGGCGCTTTGAGTCGATTCGCCCAAAAATTGAGAAAAAGCGCCTATATAATAACGGTATTATTATTATTTTATTATTATTTACCACTATAGACCGGCTGGCGACATACCTTTTTTTGCAACAATTATTTTCCACAAGCAGATCAGTCATGTTCTGAGAAAGTCTTGTTATTGAAGCAACGTACAGCAAGCCAACCAAACAATCTACATGCATCAAACTAATATCGCAGAGCTAGCACGTGGGGCCCTTTCCTGCTATAATGTGGCATTGTCGTAATACGCAATAGGTCATCGGGCCTATGCCGGACACAGTGGGCCCGCGCGCAGCTGCGCGCGGGGCAACTGCGGTCGACTTCGGCCCGATGACCTATTGCGTGTCAGGCTAAGTGCTCATGGTCGCGTTTATTAAGCTATCAAAGTCAGTGAATCCATTCACAAGCAGTTGGCCCTGGGAGTGAAGGCGCTAATAAGATTCATCAAGGCTGCTTTGCTATTGTCGGCTGTGTCCTTTTGTGTGTGTAAAAATAGACTGGGAGGGTATCAGCTTGCAATGCATGGACTGACCAAACTCACGCGCGGAAATTTTGAGTTTTCGGATCGAGGCTATCAACGCGCGTTTCTAGGGATGAGCGCCGAACGCATTCGTTCAGGTAGACCAGAATTGCAAGTGCAAGTGAAACAATGAATGGATTAAAACTTCGGATAAACATGCGATATCCACTGTTTTATATCCAAACGTGCAATTTGACCTACTCTCGATTCCGGAACTAAATCGTGTATGGGTTGTCTGTCTCCTACTTTATAAAAAAAATATTTGTAGTTCAATGTTTGTTAGTTTGCAGACTAGGTCATCGAAATCATCATATCGTAGCACTGTCGATATTTGATCTGGCTCTTTCTGATGCTTATTAGGTAGAGCCAAATGTCGAGAATAGACGTCGTTCGTAAATCAGAAGTATGTCCAAATTGCGCGTGTTTCGACGAAAATAGTGGATTAAAAGCCCGGATAAACATGCGATATCGCATGTTTGTCCGGGCTTTTAATCCACTATTTTCGTCAAAACACGTGCAGTTTTGACTTACTTCTGATTTCCGGAAATCGTCTATTCTATGATGTGACTGATATACCTGACATAAAGAGCCAGTTCAAACGTTGACCATGCTGAGCTGTGACTAGTACGTAGCATATAGAACATAATTATAAAGCAGTGGCGCTTCATAGGCGAGGCTTGCATGGCACCTTACATGCCACAGAGATGTTAAGCAGATCACGCACTATCTTCGAGCTTCCTGGGTCTGCCAGTCGCCGTCGTCTTGTACTTTGAGATCAGTAGATGATTTTCACTGTCAGTTGTTTGGTTCTGAAGGACACGTTTAGGGTATTAACATATTTTGTCCTCGTTTCCGACGAAGAAATGAAGCCTGCGCCAATATAACCCATTATTTCGTGTGTTGACACCATAAGCACGATCTTGGAAAGAGATTACTACTAATGAAATTCTCCAAAGGGAGCTAATTACATTGGCTTATATCCTCTCTGATACATAACCACGCGTGTAGCGTTTCTGAAAAGTGGTACCCATGTACGGAAATGAAAGTAAGGCGCTGCCATTGTAGAAGTATAATCAAGATCAGTCATCCCCTTCGATCTGTGTCAATCATAGATCCTCAGGTGCCCCAGAGGCACCCACGAGAAGTTATCATTGAACTGCTGACAGACGTAAAATTGTCTTTGAAAGCAGGATAAATTCAACGCCGAATAATCTAATCCTATCAATCTAAGAAACACAGATATGACTTGGTTCAGCAAGAGGCAAAGAACATCATGAGCCCCCGCATCTGCGGGGGCTCATGAGGTTCTATGCCTCTTGCAGTTTGGTGGTATTCGCATTTTTTAAAAACCGGAATCCTCTTCCTGCTTCAAGAGGGATTTAAATTTTCACGACCCCCTGCTGCCTGTGATCAGTTTAGCCAGTGCGCCTCAGACAAAGATTTTTGAAGGGGATTCAACCCGACAGCGCCAAATGCCTGTCAATACATGTCACGACTAACTGAAAAGGGCCGCGTGATCATTGGAGCACAGAAACGGTCTTATCAACAGGAGATGAAATGTGAAAGGATGCTGGTTCTTTCCCCCGAATTGATTGACAGCTCTGCCCTAATGTGGTAAGAGACATCAAGTACATTTTGTGAAAAGCAAAATTTGTTCATTGTTTTACAAAAAAAAAAAAAAAATGTCGCCTTTCACAAACATGGATTTATGTATTTTGCCGCATTATGTCTGAGCACAGTTCTCTTAAAGCACAATTCTTGTAGTCATTTCTGCCCGCCCTAGGTATTTTTGCTTACCCACCCACCCCCCACCCCCCACCCCTCCCTTTTTTTCTGTGTTGCTACTTCTGACAACTATTTTATTTTTTTCCATCGACCCACCCGCCCCCAAACCCCATTTTCTCCCATTCAACCCAGCACATCCCCCATGCACACGGATTTGCAATGACATCTTCAAGGACAAAATCCGAAAGCTAAGATTTATTTCCAGAATGTATGAGGGGTAGCGGGTTTTTGTCGCAAATATTCATGAAGGAATCATCGCAACAAAAACCGCTACCGAAAAACACAAGATTAATAGTGCCGAACAGTATCACTGTGAAACATTGCCTTTTAAATGACAGATTAACACATTCTACCGCAGGACCGAACTCCCCAAATTTTGAAGTTAACCGTTTAACAATTTTACAGACAGATCGAGCATGATAGTTCAAGGGTGGCGCCAGAATAGCTTGGCGCCTATGGGCGCCAAGCTATTTTGGCATCGCCCGTGAACTATCATGCTCGATAAATGTCTTCCTGTGGTGTGTCGGGCCTGATTGAGTTTATATAAATACGAGTACACGAGAAAGAAAGAAAGAAAGAAAGAAAGAAAGAAAGAAAGAAAGAAAGAAAGAAAGAAAGAAAGAAAAAATACTGCAGTAAAATAAATCACTTTTTGCGACAACCACTCGTATGTTTTACATTACAGAGATTGCATTACCTGGCTAGCTTCAGCTCCTATTAAAAGTATATGATTTCATTGCTTCGTATTTTTATGTTTCTGATGATACACAATTTAAATGTCAGCAAAACCCAAAACAAGTACTTGCTATTTTTCTCTACACTTTTACCGTTTACCGTTTACAGGTGATTTGAGACACACAAACACACAACAAAAACAAACAAACAAATAAAAACAATAATAACAAAGACATTATGCTCCTTCATCTCCTTCTCATTACTCCTCCTCCTCATCATCTTTATCATCATCAACATCATTAACAGCATCAGCAACAGCGACTAGGCACCTGATTGTCGAGAGAATCGATTCACCTTTCCACAAACATGTTTACGTCTTTGGCATGAAAATCCAACGTCAATAGGTGGCCGTGTACCACAGTGGGTGTCTCACGAGACAACTAGTGAAGGCCGCGCGTGTATCGCTCATTTCCACAGTCAAGTAAGCGGCTCAGATTTCTTTAACCCTTTCGATACCACTGATCGCGAATTTCCCGTCCGAAACAAATGCGCACACTGCAAGCCAAAATATCGGGTGAAGAACAGGATGTGAGTGGGATAAAACTAGGCCTAGGACATAAGCAGCCCGTACACAGGGATAAAATGGGGCTATCCTGTCCTATCCGCCCACTCGATAGTTTGTCGATAGGTCTCGCTAGCTCGGCGATACTTTTCTATCCACCCGACTAGTCCACCTGCCTCTATTTTTCCTGTCCTAGCCAGCTCGCCTCTCCGCAAAACAACCAATCAGCAGAGGCCTACGCGTCACTCATCAGTGACGGTATCTTGCAGTCAGCACTCAATCCAGAAGGGGTGGGGGGGGGGGGGGGTGGGGGGGGGGGGGTGGATGGATTTGTCCGTTGAAAGGTCCTGGTAAATCAAAGTGGCACAGTTGGAGTGCGTCCGATTTGATCAGTGTTCAGGTCGTACTCCATAGAAATAGATTTCCCTGTCCCCCATAACCCGCCCGTCAGGGCCGTCCATTATCACTTCGGTGCGTGGTCGTTAAACCCGGAATTAATCAATCAATCAGTCAGCACTCGGTTGAGACTAACTTTACTGTGTTGTAGCTGCATGGATCTTTAAAAGTACTTTCGGACACATCTCGTGCACACGCATCGCTCTCAAAACCGGACATCGAAGTAGCCACTCTCTTGTCCAGACTCGTTTCTACTTCTCTATTGCAAGGATAATTGTGGTTTCTGCGAATTGTTCTCAAGTCTTCGTCTTTCATGTACGCACCCAGTTTGTCTCGAGGCCTCAAAAGTTTCGCGAGATTTTCCACATAGGGAAATAGCGCACAGTGCGCAGCTTGCGGAGAGCCCCTATCGCGTGTATGCGAACAACTATCCACGAGTAGATAGGATAGTTCGCCGATAGTTTTCTATCATCAAGTCAAAACTATCCACATGTACTGTTGCCTTAATAAGAGACGTAGGCCTACATCACCAGGCCCAGGACTAACAAGAGATATACACTCCTCTTGAGCCCCATCGAATGCGGGGGCTCACTGTGAGGATGTATGTCTCTTGCAGCTGGTTAGGCTGGTATACCTCGCTCTGCAGGGGGGTTAAATGTGCACACGACAATTGTACACACGGGTTTTGTACACTACCCATTCAGCCGAAGTGCATAATGTACACAGACCAAATGGGCACGGGTAGAAATGTACACAAAAATATCATAGTGATCTCGGAGAAATCGTCACGTGACTTCAGTTGTCGCATCAGTTCAATGCCTAAATACAACAGCTGCAGTCTGTGATAGTTTCAAAATGGTTACATTTTTTGCAGTCACGTTTGTTTGATTCGATACCAGCGTAATTGTTCGTAGGATGTTTGTAGTCTGATCGAGGCTCATACAAGTAGTCGCAGCATCGATGTTTTCAGTTTACGACACCGTCCATCCGATTTTTACCTTTGACCACAGCTATTGCATTTCATTTGGCATGGAACTGATTCAGCAGCATTATAGAGGAGAAGAAAGCGCAGTGGAAACTTAGATGTTTCCAGCTGGAGGCCGTGCCTGCTTAGTTGGCACGTAAACTTGGCTGAGGGGGAAAGCGATCGCTGATCATCGGTTCTCAGTGGACAGTGCGGCAAGGGAGGTCAGAAGGGATGCTCAGCGGGCAATCGCTCGGTGTCACAACATGTGAATAAAACACTTGTTTCATAATGGACAGTGTGTGTGTGTGTGTGTGTGTGTGTGTGTGTGTGTGTGTGTGTGTGTGTGTCTATGATTGTAGTTGACAAATCCACAATATGTTTTAGTATTATCTTAGTTTAAGTCAGTATGTCTTGCTTGTGTGTTTTATGTTTGTACTGATGAGCTAAAGAAAAGTTTCCATTTTATGCTTGTCATTTAATGGACAATAAAGTTTATTCAATTCAATTCAATTCACCTGGGCAGCAAGCATTTTAAATGAAACATGAGCAATATGGCAAGGATGGGTTTATTGGGTAGCTGGAGACTGTGAAATTGTGTAATTTGCAGTCTTTTTTTCCTTCTCAAGCCTTTAGGACATTAGAACTTTGAGGATGTTGTTTTTTATGATCCACAAAATTGTTTCTTACAGTCTTTCTATGTGTGTCTGTGTGTGCCCACTCTTGCTTGAAGCAGAATAAGTGACTGCTCCTTCTCCTAAACAGTCAAAAACAGATTGGACAGAGCTTGGGTTATTTTCAAGTTTGAGTTCAATTCAGACTGTTTTTACAATGCTAAACCCAAGCATGCAAAAAAGTTCAGCTTACATCACGAGATCAACTATTCACACAACAACACAAACGACAATCTGAAAACAGTTGAGGGGATTCTGGCCTGTCCACAGCCACCACATGTGTAGTAATGTAAAATAAGCCAATAATTCAGTGAAACTGTCATGCTGTTTGTTCAGTTGAGTTCAGTGTCACAGATTAAATATTTGTTCTCTCACTATGAGTAGATTTGATACTTTGGAACTAGCTGTTTGTTTAATTGGAAGAAAATGTTAACTTCTTCTTCATCAAATGCATCAGGGCTGTCTTCCCATCTAGCTACTTGACAGCAGCACTAGACGACATGGCAAAAATGTAACTAAGAAGAAGGCAGAAAATCGATTTGTGTGTCTATATAGTGGCATGACAGATAGCATTACACCCCTTTTCAAGTTGTTTAGAATTATCGCAAGTTATGTTCACGTACTTAAAGCCATGCTACCTTCAAGGTGGAATCGCTGTTATATCGATCTATAAGGAAATACAAATTTGTCACACCACTATTACTTGTTGCATCACAATCATGCTACTGTTGTGTTGTGCATATGGAAACATGCATTCTTCATAATATTTATGTACTTGATTTGGTCACCTTTGCCACTGCTTTATTGCTGTTGTCATGCTGATAAAATTATATGGAAACAACTCTTAATAATTTATTTTAAGACATGTTTATAAGGCTTCATACATTGTGTAACATTGTATGTGGTGTAACTGTTCAAGCAAAGTGAGTTTCATTAAGTTAAAAGGAGCAAAGGAGAAACAATTTTTAACTCATTGATTAGATGTTCTTTTGAGCACTTCCTTCACATAAACATGTCGTTGTGACTAAAACTGAGTTTTTAGGTATTCATTATTTCCGATTTACTGTCCCCACGACCAACGGGGGTATGGGGGAGAATTTTCAGGTATGGGCAATATCATGCATACACTTTATGATGTCACATCAAACGCATGTCTGTGAATTTTAATCAATTGCACTGTATACAGGTGGAAACCAAATTGAATGGTGCTATAAAATAAGTAAATTTGTTGCCGATCATTGAATATTTGCAGCAAGAATAAAACCATATCAGTAATTGTCATTTTTCACTAATTTTGTACTTGTTGGTGTTTCTGACTAAACTAAATTAACATATGATTCATTGGTTGTTGAGCATAACAAATCATACAAATAAAATAAATATGTTTTTCTTGGTTGTTTCCATAAGAAAATGTACACAGTCTATTTCGCTTATCACAAGGTTGCATATAACTAAAGTTGAATGTAACAATAGTTTTCAGAGGTCTCTACACCACTCTTTCTATATAAATTACTTCACTTATAACCAACTTTGGATATAACAGCAAGAAAAATTTGATCCCTTTACACTTCGTCATATGTGAAGTTTACTGTGCTGGAAAATCATTGTGGAGAAATATCTTCAGATGAAAAGTTTGGTAAGTTTGATCCTGGGTTCCAACAGTGGTACTTCCTCCTCATAAAACTGTCATAGTTATTCTAAGCAGAGCAACTTAAGTAGATCATCTGACCCTTCACATCATGTTTATTTACTGTATTTGTGTTTGTGTGCAAGTCAATGAGTGTTTCAACTTTAAGTGAACATGTGAGTTGAATTCTCTTTATTGAACTTTGAGCCAATTCCAAAAAGTTAGGTAAGTGTGCCATTTGAATCTGGGATCCAACAGGCGACGGCGGCTTTTCTCCCTCATAAAACTGTCATAGTTATTTCAATTGGACCAACTTAAATAGCTATGCAGATCCTTTACAACATGTTATGTACAATGCTTTGGGATCTACATTTTGTCTACAGTCTAGAGAACCTGTCATTAGAGATGCAGCATGTGTTTCAAACTAGTTGAACATAGCTTATCACATTCTAAAAGCATGCACATGCATGTCTGAGCTAGTTATATGCACTTGTTATGTGATAAATTCTAAGATTAAAGTGAAGAAATATTTAAACTGCACCACATACATAGCAG
Organism: Semisulcospira habei; assembly: GCA_036245525.1. Classification (NCBI taxonomy): domain Eukaryota; kingdom Metazoa; phylum Mollusca; class Gastropoda; family Semisulcospiridae; genus Semisulcospira; species Semisulcospira habei. The sequence continues at coordinate 43,874,332 of BTPG01000008.1, forward strand.
ACTGAATTTATGCTTAGACATACACATGTGCGCGCGCACACACACACACACACACATACACACACACACACACACACACACACACACACATGCATTCTCACATGCCCCCAGGCAAACGAACATACACTTTCATGTAGCAAATACTCCGTACACTAAATTTACAAAATATGTTTATGGAACATAGAATGAAACATCATTAAATTTACATCTGAAACAAAATAGTATGACTCAACACCCTAAAGCTCCACTGTTCTAATGACCTCGAAGCACTGAGACTAGTGAGAGGCACCAGACAAAAGAAAAAAAAAAATTCTTTTAGAATTTGCATTCAACTCTGCAAGTTACACAGCTTTGCAGTCCCCAGCAACAACAAAAAAACAACAACAAACAAACAAAACAAACAAAACAAAAAATCCTGGGCACGCTAATGCTCACACTGCTAGCTGTCCAGGTGAACTGATTGCCAGCACATATAATTATTATTATTATTTTATATTTATTATTATTATTATTATTATTTTAACAAAGGTAGTAGACACTGCAATATATGGAGTGATCCAGTCACCTCTGCAGCCGGCAGTAAAATGAAGCGTCAGCACTGGCGTGTGCTGGATTTTATTGGGTCACTGGGGACTGTTCAACTGTTTTACTTGCAGAGTTTACTATGCAAACTCTGCAAAGATTTTTTTTATTCTCAGCCCTTCAAGTTATTAGAAGAGCAGCCCTTTAAATGCGTGTCGGTACAAGTGTTTCAGTTTCGATAAATTGTTTAGTATAAGAACCTGCCGACTAAACCGCGATTTGAAGGTTGAGACACACACATTGACAGACGATGTAGTGACATCGAATGATCGCCGAGCATCGTGCAGACGACGGGAAGCCATGCTGGCTGAGTTCGGGCACGCATTGTAACTGGTAAGCGAGGTTCTACTTCAGTTAAATGTAACGTCCCCAGGCACGGACTGGTCAGTGATTGGAGACGAAGCGAGGGGGTTTACAGATCGAGGTTTTATAGCGCGCTAGCGCTTTGTTGTTGTTGTTGTTGGCAAGCATTTTGTCACAACAACGGGTGCCTGGTGACAGTCTGCTTGACGACAATCGTCTTAGATCACGCGCGAGATCACGATACTTAAAACTGTGTACATTTAAACATGTTTCCTTTTGGTCTGTGTACAAAATGCACCTACGCACGAATGGGTTGTGTACAAAAGCCGTGTGTACATAAGACCTGTGTACATTTACACCCCCTACAGGGCGAGGTATACCAACTCAGCGCTGGTTAGCGTCCCCTTTGCCCCGGCAATTAAGGGGTTAACACCTGCTCAACGTTGCAGTTTTAGGGAACTAAATCGACCGTGATGCCTCAGTGGTTGTGCAGCAGTAGTCTTGCGCTTGGACGACCGGCCGTGAACTTCCCTTGAACTATCACGGTCGTTCCATCTCTCACAGCTGCTGCAGGAATCGAAAGGATCATCACAAGCTTCAGACAGAACTCACACGCTGTGCGTATGTGAATTTTGACGAAAAGCTTTTCCAGCACTACTCTGGGAATGTCGCAGTCGATCCATCTCCTGCAGTGGTGCGGAGAGTGAGAGAGTTAACACCTGACCTGGGCTTGACATTTGAAAGATTTCGTTCATACATGGTTGTAAACTTTGACTGACTTGAAATGAAGTCGATCTCCTCCAGTCAAGGCCGGGCTAACGTCTCCGGGATGATGATAAAAGCCCATAAAATGCTTTAACCATCTCAATTCGCAAAAGGCCATCGGGCCGACATTGGCCGCGGATCACGGCGGCCAATGTCGGCCCGATGGCCTTTTGAGCACTGGGATGCAGGTTTGATGGAAACTGATTTACTTCGTCCTTGTGATGGTGAAATTTGCTTTGTGCCGGCGCGTACGCTGGAAAGGCATGTGTGTGTGGTAGCGGTGGGAGGTGGAGGGAGCGGGGTTGGAGAGGAGGGGGCGGGGGGAGGCGGGGGGAGGGATGGGGGGGGGGGGGTGGCCATGAGAATTTATGCCTCTTGCAGATGTGTTGAACGTATAGGACATTAGGCCCATACAAGTTTTTTTTTTTTCTCTCTCTCCACAGGCCATTATTCTGAAAATAATCACGTTTGTGCCTTCAGTATTCATGTCGATGTACACGTGCTTTACCAATCAGTAGGAGCGACAGAATATATAATTATGATCAGTAATTGTAAAGCATTGACCTTTCACGCCAGAGAAACAGTGCACGAAAATCTTTCACTCCCGGTGGCAAATGACTCTTTTTAAGCGCGAATAAGTCTAGGGATGTGTTTTTGATTTAGTTTTTTAATAATAAATAATAATAATACAGATTTGTTAAGCGATTATTCTAAAAGTAGCTCTAAGCGCTGATACAATAATAATAATAAAAAAACTAAAAACCATCACACGCACACACAAACACACACATACACATACACACACACACACACACACACACACACACGCGCGCGCACACACACACACCATACGCACACACACACACACACACACACACACACACACACACCATACGCACACACACACACACACACCATCACACACACACACACACACACACACACACACACACACACACACACACACACACACACCGACACACACACACACACTCACACATACGTGACGGTGGTGATGAATTGTGCATGGCTGTAGAAATGGACTAGTAAAAGGCAGCGTTGTAGAGGTGGGTTTTGAGAAGTGATTTTCTTTTTAATTTGCGTCAGTGACCTACGACCCAGTGCGCAAAGGCCATTTTGCGCATTCGGGAGAGGAAATTTGGGAAAAAGCGTCGCCGCCCACAAGCAGGACTTCTCACCCTGCATGGTTTTTATTTATTTATTTATTTATTTATTTATATCTGACTATTTATTTATTTATTTATTTATTTATTTATTTATATCTGACTTATTTATTTATTTATTTATTTATTTATTTTACATTTCTGACGGCACTTTCGCTATTCAGTCTGTGAGCTGTTTGGCTCAGCAGGCGCCCAACAACTATGACACCGATGTTAGCTAATAATAACTAATTAGCTATTAATAATGGTCGATCCATCTCCCACTGACGCTAGAAAAGAAAGAGTAGTTGACACATGAGTAGCCCATGTTTGAGTGAGAGCTGTACGTGTCACGCGCACGCCGGTAAACTGAGGGTTTCCGTGTGTGAAATGTCAACGGTGTGACCTTTTGAACTTCTTCAAGTGTTTGAAGTGATCTTCTTTGTGGAAGTGATCAGATTCGCTGACTCGGCACAACCTGCTTGTACGACAGTATACCAAGGGAAATTATTCAAGGATGGACAAACAAACCGTTAGATCCCTTGACCCTCACTGTCAGGGCATCTAACTGTTTGATTGTCCATCCCTGAATTATTTCCTTGGCATGTGCACTGTAGGCTACCTTCCAGCGGTTGCCTCAACATTGGCTGTAAATTTTAACCCGTACAGTTCCGACGCACTACAGCAGGAGATTTATCGATTATTCAAAGGTGGTGTCAGATTAGCTTGGTGCCGTCAGACGCCAAGCTAATCTGGCACAACCCTTCGGAATTATCGTGAGCGATCCATCTCCTGCAACTGATACAAAACAGTCGTTAGGTGACATCTCCAGCATTTGGAAAATGCGACCGTGGAGTTAACTCATTCAGCCCGACGGCCGTATTTCCCAAATTTTGGAGGTGTCATCTAATGAAGGAAAAATCTTTGTACGGCACTGCAACACTAACCTGCGGAAGTTTTGTTTTTCTAACATGAGAGTTGCCATTGTTTGGAATGAGTTACCAGTTTCATTAAAAAAAACACACCTAAAAACCATCTGGACGAATTACTTAAATTTAAAGAGATTTTCTGTTGCTTTGATGAATGATTTATAGGAACATTTTCATGCATAACAGACCCATAAAGTAATTAAAGAAAGAAAGGACATTTGCAAAGGCCTCACGGCCTATTTTTTCCTCACACATACTACTACTACTACTACTACTACTACTACTACTACTACTACTACTGACTATGCACCAGTTGCAGGAGATGGATCGACCATGATAATTCAAAGACAGTGCCAGATTAGCTTGGCGCCGACAGGCGCCAAGCTATTCTGACACTACCCTTGAATTATCATGGTCGACCTATCTCCTGCTGTAGTGCGTCAGGGCTGAATGGTTTAAAGTGAATTAATGCTTGTATTATACTTACTTACTTACTTACGCCTGTCACCCCTACCCGGGTATAGGCCGTCGACGAGAGACCTCCAGCAACTCCTGTCCTGTGCTTCTCCTTCGATTCTACTCCAGGTGGTTCCCAGTCTCTTGATGTCTGCTTGGAGGTCTCGACGCCAGGAGTTTCTCGGCCTACCTCTTTTCCTCTTTCCCTGGGGGTTCCATGACAATGCCTGCCTAGTGATACTGGAAGCTGGCTTTCTCAGACTGTGACCGATCCATCCCCATCTTCTTCGCCCAATTTCATTCTCTGCTGTTATCTGCTCTGTTCTCTCCCAGAGTCTGACGTTGCTGATCTTCTCTGGCCAGTGGATTTTCAAAATTCTTCTAAGGCAACTGTTCATGAAGGTCTGTACTCTGTTGACTGTGGTTTTTGTCAATCTCCATGTCTCTACTCCATATAGGAGAACTGCTTTTACATTGGAGTTGAAAATCCGGACTTTGGTGTGTTGTGACAGCTCTCTGGAACTCCACACTTTTTTCAACTGGAGAAAGGCTGCTCTGGCTTTACCGATTCGTGCTCTGACATCTGCATCAGTGCCGCCTTTTTTGTCTATGATGCATGCTTGTATTATGACAGTTACTATTCTTCTTTAGTTTGACTCTTATAGTGTTTGCTTGTTTGTTTGTTTGTTTGTTTGTGTGTTTTTTCTTGGTTTTTTTTTTGGTTTTGTTTGTATTTTTTGGGTGGTGGGGGTTGGGGTGGGGGGTGGGGGATGGGGGTGGTGGTGGTGGTGTTGGGGTTGTGGTTCCTTTTATTTATTTATTTTGTTTATATGGTTCGTAGTGTGGTTTCCGTTTTGTTTTAGTTTTGGAGTGATTTTGCGACGAATTCTGCTCGGGACATATAATTGTTCTTACTATATATATACTACTACTACTACTAATTATTATTATTATTATTATTATTATTATTATTATTATTATTATTATTATTATTATTATTATTATTATTATTATTATCTCTTGTTTAAGTTTGGTTTGATGTGGTTATGGTTTTTGTAGAATTTTGTTTGACTGAGTTTTTCGGCCGCAAGGGATCATGAGTACATACGCCTCGCGCAGATGGAGCGCGCTGGACTGAGAAATCCACGTAATGTTTGAAGTCCGTGCGATATTTGACTTACTTAATCTGTTTTGAAAGCTTGACCGAGATTCCTCCCTTTACCCTTCCATTGTCTTGCTTTGTTTTTGTTCTGCTCTTTGATGTGTGCATGAGATTACAGGCTATTCGCCACACGGGTATCGACACATCCGCCGATGTAACTGGTCTGGCACCTGTGCCGTTCTCATAGCCTTTTGGCTCTTCATACTTGATAAACGCACAGTTTCCTGAGGTTTATGGAGTGCGCGTGTGACGACGTCGAGAAAATGACTATGCAGGCCAACACGTCAGAGTTGAGGGGAACAAAACCGGCATCGGCACTGACTCCGTTACGTGGTGTTGCTCCTTCCGTGCAGGAAAACGTTGCTCAGATGGAAAACATTGCTCGGTGCCGAGCCCAGTGAGAAAAGGTCATCGGGCCGACTTCGGCCTTAGCTGGCCCGTGCACTGCCGTGCGCGGGCCAGCTAAGGCCGACGTCGGCCCGAAGATTTTTTGCTTGCTGTGCGGTGAGTCAGGGTCCACTACTGTTGACAAGGCGACCCGTGGTTTACGATAAAGACTTTTAAAATTATAGCAGTGACGTTTTGCAGGTTAATGCAGAAAAGTAAAGCAAAAGAACACAGGCAGGGGCTTGTAGATGCATTTTATTTTATTTTATTTTTGTTTATTTGTTTGTTTGTTTCTTTGTTTGCTAAATCGTTTCTCTGTTTCTTTCCTAAATGGCGTCTTTGTTTCTTTGTTCTTTTCACAATCCTGAAGGTAAACATGAAGACTGTCGGAGAGCGTCCTTTCACCTTTTTAGCCCCAAGTGTCTGGAACTCGCTGCCAATCGAACTGCGGAATCTGCCCACACTGTCCCAGTTCAAAATTCACTTGAAGACTTTTCTTTTCAAGTTTGTCGGGCATTCAACACGCAGCACACAGTTCTTCCATCAGATGGTTAGCTGACTTATTTTTGTTTCTTTTAACTCATTCTACCCCAGACACACCACAGCAGGATAAGGATCCACCATGATAGTTCAAGGGTGATGCCAGAATAGCTTGGCGCCTACGGGCGCCAAGCTATTCTGGCATCACCCTTGAACTATCATGGTCGATTTGTGTCCTGCACTGCAATGCAGTCTTGAGAGGACAGGGGTAAAATTTAAGGATTTTGGTGTTGGGGTAGAATGAGTTAAGTGACAGGGACGTGGATGCAAAGTGTTGGGAAGGCATGGGGTGGCTTAAAGTAGTGTATTACAGTTGTGCGTGTGTCTGAAAGAGAGTGTCCTATTGTGCGTGTGCAGTGATTCCAGTGTTTTTTTTTTTTTTTTTTTTTTTAAAGACAGCGCTTTATAAGAGCTATTTATTATTATTTTCTTGATTATGAGCAAGCATGTCGCAACACACACACAAAAAAAAAACCCCACAACTCTGTCTCAGAGGTATTTCAGCTGTCAGTACGGCTTCTCGTAAGAAAATCCTCATAGCAATTCATAAAGCTGATTACACAATGTGTAAAAGGCCATCGAGCCGAAGTCGGCCGCCGTTGGCCCGCGCACGGCCGTGCGCGGGCCAACGGCGGCCGACGTCGGCCCGATGGCCTTTGCGCACTGGGTACTGTCTGTAGCTGTGATTTCTCTGAAGTCATGGGTAGGTTCTTCCAGTGTAAAACACACTTGTCATCGCTTCTCTCAGCCTGCAATCGGTAATAACAACAAGTATTATATTATCATGGGCAGCAGCAGGGGCTCATGAGAATCTACGCCTGTTGTTCCTACCGATTAACATCGTTTACGTTTCTGTTTGAATCTGCTGAGTCTATGGTTGAAACTACCGTCCTATTGATTCACGAGACTGTCACTAATTCAAGGGAAGAAACCTCGCGTCTTCATTTATTGACTGGATTGTCTCCCTTGGGCTAGACATGGAAGTAGCATCTAATTGCGTGTGAGTGCATCTCGTTTAGGGCCTCAGGGTGAGGTTGGAGACAGGTCTACAGTTGGAGTGCTAGCATGAGAGGTCAAGCGATATTGATGTCAAGTTGGACAAAAAGCTACATAATCTGGACAATAAGCGCAGCGAAAGGTTTCTGATGTTGTTTCGTTGAGTCCCACGTTCAAATCAGCCACTCCATGAAGAAATCAATTAGCCAGTCAATAAATCAACCAAACAATTGTTACGTCAAGTAGACAAACAAGGGACGGTCGATCAGTTTCTTGATCGATCAATCGATTGATCGATCTTTCACTCACTCACTCACTCATTCACTCACTCACTCACTCACTCCGTCAGTCAGTCAGTCAGTCAGTCAATCAATCAACAGCCAGACAGCCAGTCAGGCAGACAGTCATATCATTTTTGCATTTTTCACCCAGACGGCATATGCACAGCTATTCTCGCCTCCAATGTTCATATCTCTCTTCCACCTGAACCCCCTCTCCACCCTGACCCTTCTCCAGTCGCCATGTTTTCATCATTGCATCACACGCTCAATAAATCGGATCGCATTTTTCTATATTCAGGGGACCTAATTAACGATGTCTCGATTGCGCGGTGGTGTCCCTTAGAATGTATTGATCCGCCGCCGTTGTGGAAACGAATAATGAACTCGATGGAAAAAAAGATTGTAGGCTGAACCAAGTCTATACTCCCACTCCTGTTTAGGAATACATATGAAAATCGTGCTTAACCTTCAAGCAAGAGGCATAGATTTTCATGAGCCCCCGCGAATGCAGGGACTCATGAGGATCTATGTCTCTTGCAGTTATTAAGCGTGTGCATTTCAGTATAAATTGCAGTCCCCAGGCTGAACCAACTCCATAGTACCACTCCAGTCTTTATAGGAATACTGATCAAAATTGATGGGGGCTCACGAGGATCTATGCCTCTAGCACTTAAACACCGTCTACGTTTTTGCGGGAAGGGGGGGGGGTGCTCATTAGGATCTGTGTCTCTTGCAGCTGGATAAGCTATGATTCGATGTGAATATGAAACGGGCAGGAGAGAAAAAGAAAATAAGGTTAGAGAGATGTAGCTGCATTGATGAGTTTTTGATATCACTCCGAATGCGAGCGTCTCGATATTCAAATTTTGCTCTTGCGAAATCCAGACAGTGTCCAAGAAGTGGTTCTTTGGATTTTTGTGTTTTGGAGGGTGGGGTCGGGTAGGGGTGGGGTGTGGGGGTGTGGGAGGGGGCAGTGTTTGCGGATAGGAGGCATTTATTTTAGGCTTTATTTTGTTGTGGTTGTTGTTTACTTGCAGCTAAGCGTTATGAGAAATATCACGCGCACCATCAGGAGGTAATCTTCTTGTCCGTGATATGCCTGAGGGTCAACATGCAGACCGCGTCTGACATTTTCAGGGTTTGCGCAGGGGGAAAAAAAATCTGAGCTCTTCATCGTCGTTGTCCTCATTGGCATCTGCATCATCGCTCACCATTATTTAACTTCATCATCATCATCATCATCATTACCGTCGTCATCAAGTAGATCAGAAAAGCCTCAAAACCGCTGCCAACACACAACCAACTTGGCACAGCAAGCATCAGCCAACAAGCAACATTGACCCATTTAGCCCCGACGCACTGCAACAGGAAATAGATCGACCGTGATGATTCAAGGGTAGTGCCAGATTAGCTGGGCGCCGTCAGGCGCCAACTAGCTAGTCTTGCACTACCCTTGAATTGTCAGGCTTCGTCCATCTCCTGCAACTTGTGCATAGACATTCGGTGACACCTCCACAATTTTTGGGAAACGCGGCCTTAGAGTTAATGGGTTAATATATATGTTGTTCTGTGATACTGGACCTTACGTCCAGAGCGAGACAGGCCCAAAACCATACACCAGCCAAAAGACAGTAAGTCTTTTTTTGTGAAAAGCTAGATTTTCTTGGTATCATGATGAAAAATCTCGTTTATACAAAAATGGGCTTAACGTCTTTTGCCTTTCAGAGCTCGTAATATACAACCAACGCTTTGACCCTTTCAAGGCGCTCCGTATCAATAGCTGCGAAAGCGTCATATAGCTTTGCCGTAGGCAAAACTTTACGACATTTCCGCAGCTATTGATGGGGGGCGCCTGAAATGAGCCAAGCACACCTACAGTCAAAGTCTATCGCACTGTGGCAGCAATAAACAAACAGTCCGTTATATTATGTGATGCAACAGTGTTCGGAAATCAGATTAAGGTCAAAATTGCACGTGGTTTGACGAAAACAGTGGATTAAAAGCCCGGACAAACATGTGATACCGCAAGTTTGTCCTGGCTTTTAATCCGTTTCTTTTTTTCGTCGAAAACACGAGCACTTTTGAACTATATAACTAATGGTCAAAACGTACGGGCCACTTTTTATCCCAGACGCACCGACAACACCACACAAATAATGTAACAATACTTGGAGTCAGTACTTTGCTAATTTATTCAGTAACAATTTCATTTAAGTTTTGAGTAAATCAAGCAATTGTAACAACAGCAGTACGTTATAATGTTCACCCACCCCTCATTTGTAAAGTCACACAAGACTGGTCCAGTCAGTAGCGAGTGTACCCACCGTTTGCAGCCAACCAGTCAATGCAGTGTTGACGCATGGCGTTCACCAGGGTTCGGAGAACATGTTGTGGGATCGCTTCCCACTCTTGATGCAGGAACTGAGTCAGATGGAGGACGCTTTGAGGTGGGGAGTGGTTACTGACTACACGTTGCCCCAGCACGTCCAAGATGTGATCGTTGGGAGCCAGATTCAGGTGAACGAGCTGGCCACTCCATCCTCATGATGCCCCGTTGCTCAAGGTACTCGTCCACCACACGGGAGCGATGAAGTCGAGCGTTGTCGTCCTGCAGAACAGCATTGTGGACTATGGCTTGGAGAGCTGGCTGGATGAGGGGCTGCACAATCTCGTCCCGATAGCGCAGTCCAGTCAGAGTGCCTCGGATGACGTGGAGGGGGGTCCTGCCTTCCCTGCTGAAGCCTGCCCAGACCATGACTGAGCCTCCACCGTAGCAATCCAGCTCTTGGATCCATCCATCCGTGAATCGCTCGCCCTGGCGTCTCCAGATCCACACCCTGTCGTCGTTGAAGGACACAGTGAACCGTGACTCATCAGTAAACAGAACCAGAGTCCACTGGAGTCTGTTCCATCTCACATGTTGACGACACCAGGCAACCCGGGCTCTGCGATGAGCTGGAGTGAGTGGTATTCTCACTGCTGCGCTGCATGAAGCCAGGCCAGTTTTGCGCAGACGTCGTCAGAGTGTGCTTCTGCTGACGTTAACGTTTGCAGCTTGCATCAGTTGACGTCGCAGAGTGGTTGACGTGACAGTTCGGTCGCGCAGAGCCGCCACACACAGTACAGGTATCTGTCCTCCCTTCTGCTGGTGCAGCGCGGGCGTCCTGAGCAGTGTCGTCGTTCTGCCCTTCCAGTTTCTTGGAATCGTGCCAGCAGTCTCTGGATCACTAAATGGGACACCCCAAGACGTCTCCCAACTTCTCGTCCGGAAATTCCATTCTGTATCCATGCTAGCGCCCGGTCTTGATCTACTGACATTAGGCTTCGTCGTGGTGGCATGGTTAGGAAAGTGACAATTATGCCCCTACTGTAGCGGTATGTGGGGCGAAACAGAGGTGCTCAGTGTTCACGACTGACCCCTTTAGCACGTGCATCACGACTTTACCGAGTTTTTCCACCTGCCTGCCTTTGGTCCGCTTGCCAATATCGCACAGCTTTTCACAAAAACTGACGATGTTTCACGTGCATTTGACACGTTCGTGGAAATTGATGAATTGTCTATTGTTCCCTGTCTAAGGTCAACTTTTAACCCATTTGGATCGAAAGAACATTGTATTTTATTAGCGTACTTGCGACGATAAACAATGACACAAAAAGTTGGGTGGCCCTTAAGTTTTGGCCATTAGTATTTTACTTCTGATTTCCCAAAACAACACATATTCATGAACACCATAACCCCACCACATTAAATTTATAATCACAGGCAGGGTCTTGCATATCTAACCTAATGCTAAAGGGTAAAAATAAAACGAAATCTACATACGGATTCGGGCACAGTCAAAGAAAAACGAAAGCAACAGCGATAGCTCACTTGTGTAGGCACTACTCACATAGAACAAGATAGCATTTATCCCTTCGCTCCAAGTGGACGCATGTTGTGTTTCTGAAATCATCGTAAACTCAATAACAAATTTTTAGATCCCTAGCTGTTCAAGGAACATGGTGGCAACATGGTTTCAGGAAGAGGCATAGATCCTCATGAGCCTCCGCAATTGCGGGGGTTCATGAGGATCTATTCTTCTTAACAGTCGAGTGATGTTCAGTTTTTCTCGGCAGTGAAAGGGTTAAGAGAACTTAATAATTTTGTATTTGACTGAAAGCTAGGTTTATTTGTGTGGCTGGCGCGTTGCCTGGGAGTATGGTTCACAGCTAAATAGACGTCATCCGCTCCTTAAACTTCCATCGCCAACTAAGCGAGATTAGTGCACACAGATACGCTGAATGGATGGTAACAGATTAGCTTAGTGCTTGGTTAGGCGCCACGCTAAATCAGGCACTGCCCTGGAGCACCCATGGTGGACCCGTCTTTTGCAGCTGGATCACAGATCATAATTATTCGAAGGTTAAAAATTGTGTGCGAGTTGACTGTGGAGGTGAAACGGACAACCCAAGGGCATGTGTGATGACGACTGATATGCAAACGAGTGCAGCACCCGACCTGCTCAATTTCCCAGCGAACGTCAATCATATTCGAGAAGCATAGATCCTCACGAGCCACCGCAGTCTGCGGGGGCTCATGAAGATGTATGCCTCTTGCCCTCAAGACCGTTGGACGTGTATGCATTGAAGGAGAGAGAGATTTTGTTTCAGGTGCGGTGATCTTTGCTGTCGAAGCAAAAGTGATGTCTTTATTATACAAAGAATTATTCATCAACATTGATGATGTTGTTGTCAATCGGTTATAGAAAGGCCGGATTCTGTGTGTGTAAATACATCTTGAGACGCATACTATACTGACAAGCAAAAGAAATGCGACATTTTTTCCAACCATATGAAACACTAAAGTGTTTCCGATGATTCCAAAATTGTCGCATTTCTTTTGCAACGACGAGCAAAAGACTTAATGCGATAGTTTTGTAACCATCGGAAACACTAAAGTATTTTCGATGGCTCCAAAAATGTCGCATTTCTTTTGCTCGGCAGTATAAATGGGACGTACAATAATGCGAGGAAACGCAGCATGAGATTTTTTAGCATGTACGACAGCTCGTTCCAAAATTATGCTTGTCTCAGTAACTCGTTCCCTACATTTCGTACCCAACGACTGGTCCACAGTGAAAACTTCAATCGTGCCCAACATCAAATCGAGGTTAACTCCCTCTGTGCCGAGAAAAAATGAAATACTACCCCACTCCAAGAGACATAACTCCTCATAAACCCCCCGCAGGTGTGGGGATTCAGTAGATCTGTGCGTCTTGCTGACAATATTTCGTATTCTTGTTCCTTGGATGATTGACATTGTTTTGCTTTGGATTTGTTTTGCTGTTTTGCTTTGGATTAACAATGATTAGCAAATATTTTAGAAATAAAATTTGCGACTAATGGCCGTGAAGAGGTTAATTGTCATTGCAGATGAGTCGACAGGTCCAGGAATCCTAAAGGAGTTGTCTCCTTTCTGGGGCGTTTTTGTGGGGAAGATAGTTACTGCATGTCACTATTTTCCACAGACAAGATGCTTTTAGGGTCTCCTGTGGAATAGTCAGTATTTAGACGATACCTGGATGGCTTGTGTTTTATTTCTGGAGCATTTCCCAGTTACGAAATGTACAAACATGTTGTACACCGCAAGCGTCATTCCACCCTCACCCACTAAATGAGACCCGGAAGGTCCACACGTGGACAACAAACCATTAGAATCCCAAGGAGTACAGGGAAATGACAAACCCCGGACATCAGACATTGAACATGTTCCTAAAGGGCGCGATCTGAAAGTCTAATGACCAAGGAGCAGAGATAGATGTAAATTGGATTGATTTCTGCAAGAGGCGTAGATTCTCAAGAGCCCCTGCATTCGCAGGGGCTCATGAGAATCTACGCCTCTTGCAGATGTGTTAGTCTGGGTCACCAGATGGATCTGAAAGTCTAATGGCTACAGGTCCGACAATCCCTAACGTCTAGCGTGACTTCAGATCGTCAAACCCCAGACACCGTCCAGACCTGGGTTTCATGATTAATAGCACTCTCAGTATAAGGCCCAGCTGAAGCCGAGCTCGGTAAAGGGAGAGAGCTGACACAGCACAAAAATTAGAATACCAAAGTTGGTAAAAATCAAAACGCTAGCTGCTTCTGGCCAGAATTCGAGGTCGTCAAGGGACCTGTAACAACTATTTAAATCTGTATTTACCACATTTCTGAAAAGGTCGAAGGATGTTCAAAATGGCTTTAGTCATGCGGTTTGGGAATGGTCAGCGGTTTAGGTGCAGTTGTGGAGACATGCGAGTATATGTCCTATCAGAATGAAGCGTAGATTCTCATGAGTATCTGATCAGGACATTCCAGAATGGTCAAAAATAATTTAGTCATGCGGTTCACAATTGGTCAGCGGTTAGTGCAGTTCCCGAGACATACGAGTACACGTCTTTTCACAATGAAGCGTAGATTCTCATGCATATCTGATTCGGACATTACCAGAGTTCTGCATTCCAGAATGCTCAAAATGGCTTTAGTCATGCGGTTCATGAGTGGTCAGAGGTTAGTGCAGCATTTTGCTTGATATAGTGCCGATAACAGGCAGATGTAATTAGGAGAAGCCAATCAAACTGTCCGAGTCGTAAGACGAGGACATTTTGATTCGGGTCACATCTGTCGGTTATTGACACCATATCAAGCAAAATGCTCAATATAATTTATGTACCCAGTCCAAAACAAGACTGTGTCTCGCGTCATTCATTTTGCGGCTGATTGCGGTGTTCAGACAAAACACATGAATGAGAGACGACTGCAAAGCTTTGTCGGCTCAGCGCGTAGATTTCGTCTAACTATGAAGACATCGGTGCATTGTATAACCGTGCGTGTTACTGGTAAATAGATCACGCATAATTGCGGAAAATGCCAGCAGGTCACAGTTTGTTTATTTAGTTCTTTTCTCAGGTTGTCAATATCACCAGACGACATCTCGTCAATTTCACTATTCAGTGCAGCGACAGGCGTCTGTTCTCCGTTCGTGTGTGTGTATGATGCACATTTCGAGCGTCCGTACACACTAAGAAGTATTTCATTACTACCACACATAAGGAGCTTCTTAATGTTGCAGTATGACATTTGTCGCGTTTCCGTTTTGAAAAACTACAGCGGTATCACCACGATCGAGTCTTCTTGGGCCGCAAGGGATTTCGGAAAGGAAAGTATATCAAGCAAGTTCATGAATATTAATTTTCTTGTTATACAATATATCAATACCTTTGTCAAAGAAGGAAGAACTTCATGGAGTGGGTACATACGAGTCTAAGTCCTATCAGAATCTATTACCATGCGTATCTGATTAGGTCTTGACCACAGTCCTGCATTCCAAAATGGTTATCCGTGCTTCACTAGCACAAGGCCCGGACTTCAAGACGCCGGCACCTCGAGATACAAAAGGATGACTTGTTAGGATCGTCTGCTTAATAACCAGTTCAGTGCTGAGAAAATTTGAACATCACCCAGCTGCAAGAGGTATCGATCCTCATGAGCGCCCGCAATTGCCGATCTATATCTCTTGCAGACACCATTTTGAATCTATGTTCCATGGGAAAGCTGACACATTTTCTTGCTGAACCAATGAAGATTGCAGAAACACAATCTGCGTCAGCTGGCATTGAACGGGTAACACACAGAGCCCTAGGATTGCTGAAAGCCGTCTTCGTTGAGGAGATTGTTCAGCTACGTTAGTTCAAGGCGCCAGGTTATTCTTGCACCACCCTTGAACTATCATGGTCGATCTTTATGTTCTTGTAGTGTGTCGGGATTGAATCTTTGCTAGTGTACAATTCCCAGTGCGCAGGATCGACCATGACAGCACAATAATAGTGCTTAATGTCCTATCACACCTCCAGTCGCTCACGATTATCAGGCACTACTCGTCGATCCATCTCCCACAATGCTCCTAGTGAAAAAGCGTACAGCATAAACACATAATACACACAAAATATGAATACATGCCATTAATTTTGTTATTTCCCAGCAGAATTTTCACCGAGGGTCGTTTATGTGATGTAATTTTCTACACCAAACCCCATGCCCCATGCTGACGTGCATGTAGCACAGCTACCAAAATGACGAGCAACAGTGCATTTCTGTCAACGGAGAATATTTGAGTTAGTAAGCAAGAGGCAAGGCACACTTCCATCTGCAAGTGACTTAGATCCTCAGGAGCCTCTGTTCCTGCAGGGGCTCATGAAGATCTATGCCTCTTGCAGGCGTTGGCCTGAGAGCAGGAGAAGGGAATCTCTCTGTTCCAAATGAAGAGAGGGGGGATATGGGAGTTTTAGAGAATCTTCTTTGGCCCTCATTTTTCTATGTTATTCGCTCACAAAAACGCACACGACCTTGCCTTTCCTTTTTCTCAAATTCCTTTTATTTTTCTCTGTAATTAGATATATAAAGAAAGAACTGAATCTTCATTAACACTATGACTGAGAATTTAAGGGGTTAACTCAGTCATAGTGTTAATAATACTTCAAATCCCCTCCCCCCCCCCTCCCCCCCCCTCCCCTCCCCCCCCCCCCCATAGACAAAACGCCCGATCAAACCAGTGCTTGTAACCCGAAGCAATTACATATAATACATAAACACCTCGTGCCTACGCTTGACTGGTTTTGAAAGACCCCCACTTCAATTCAGGTAAGATATGAATAGACCTGTTCTGAAAATAGCAATTATTCGCATTTTCATGTCGGGACGAGATTGCCTTTTGAAACCGGGATCGAAATCTTTTTGAATCAGATCGATATGCACCGCACCTGAGTCGCTATTCATACGGGAATTTATAATTTTTTCAATTATGTGTTCACCCGTTCGATTTGCCATTAAATGCAAATGGCCAACAGCCAACGCGCCGACACAGTAGGGCGCCGCTATTCAACTTAGTAAGGGAACACTCTATGAATAAACCGGCTCTACAGCTTTGAAAAGGCTATTTGCTGAGAGGTGACAAGAAGAGTTTCGAAATTGACTTCATATTTACTCAATGGCTGGTTCCCGAAAAATCAGACGGTGGTTATACTGTTTTGATAAGAAACTAACAAGTAATATTTAACACACACACACAGACGCACAGACAAAACACACACACACACAAACAAACAAACAAACAAACAAACAAACACACAATCAAACAGACGTACACACACACAAACAAACAGACGTACACACACACACAAACACACACACAAACACACACACACACACACAAACACACACACACACACTTACAGACACTCATGTCAGTACAATTTTATCGTAAGCATGAGCTGCCAGGTGGTGTCACGGTTGATCGCCTTTTGTGTTGCCTCACGCCGCGGCCGCATTCCATTCCTTTTCAATTCAGACACGAGCCGCATTTTGAAAAGACTCTCACCCGTCAATGGCT
>BTPG01000008.1:43902547-43975047 GCA_036245525.1 Semisulcospira habei
TCCACCTTTCTCCCGTCCTGTGTATAGTCACTCCATCTTGAAGTTTCAGCCACTGACAGGAAACCGTGTTGTCATACCTCCGGCGTCTTCGTGTTTGCGTTATGTGCAAAGTTTCTGTTTCCGCTCAGGACCATGTGACCTACTGTGTAAGATCGGTTGACCATCACAGCACTGATTTAAAATCAATGCTCGGAACTACTTTGCATGGTGTGCAAGATTACACATTGTGATAAAAAAATAAATGAAACGTGTGTTTAAAAACTTTCATAACCCTTTTGAGATCATGTACATTCATCTTGTACATCATGTGATTTTTTTAAAAATTGCAACAGATGAATGGACCATAATACTTAACCCCGTGACTGCTTCGGAATAGTCAGTTGCTGTCAAGGGGTTAATAGAAAGCGCTAAGCAATTTGGACATCATTTTTAATCCGTTTCGTTTGTTTCGCTGTTTCGACCAAATTTCCAGCGATTTGGACGTATAAGCTAAACACATAGGATATTACACCTACAGTCATGAAACAAACGTCACGGCGCAGACAATTAACAGGTGTACCGTCAACAACAATGTTGCATGGACCAGCTATCAGGGTCTAATTTGATTCAATTGAATGAGCAGACAGTGCTTCGTTTCTGGACTAATTTGCTCACGCTATGTGCATTTCTCTTAACTCATTTGAGACGTGCCGCCTCCGGATACGCGGCAAAAGCCGCGTATCCGGAGGCGGCACGTCTGGAATGAGTTAAGACAAGTTTTATTTTGCCTTATATTAGAACGTGGTTGACGTATATAATTATTCGTGTCCAATGTCATAGAACAACAGATATTAGTAGACCTATGAGTAGAGAATAGAGACCAGCTCGAAAAAGCGACTGCAAAGAGTATATATTAAAACTCGCAAGAAACATGTTACAATACGATTAATTAAGTTATCGAATTAAAATCTTTTCTTTTCTTAAATAGACATACAGAAAAGAAAACAGTCCGCTGCTGAGCTTTCTTTCTAGTGCAGGAGGTAGAATCAATGAATAAATCAATGAATCTTTATTTTACAACGGTGAAGATATTAACACAGTCAGTGACTATGTCATTTTTCGTACCTGCCGTAGAACCCCAGTAAGCAAGGTCCTCGGGCCCACGACGGCTGTACCCAGGCCCACTTCGGCCGTCGTGAGCCCTAAGACGTTCTGCTACTGGGAACTGAAGGTTTCGACAGGAAAACAGTGCACTGTGCTTATCTTTCTTGTCAAGTGCAGGATGTATACAAGCTGAAGGTGGCGACGGGGAAAAAATGCACTACATGTCTTTATTTTCAAGTGCACAATGTATAACTGACAATGTCGACAGGAAAAACAATGCATGCTTATCTCTCTTGTCCAGTGCAGGATGTATCCAACGGACGATGTCGACAGGAAAACAATGCACTGCTAAATTATTTTTAAAAAATTTTGTCAAGCGCAGGATGCGTAACTAACGGTGTCAATAAGACAACTATGCTCTACGTGCAGGATGTAGCCTGAAGTCAAAAGGTCCTCTACCCGACGTGGGCCGCAGGTGGCCCGCGCATAGCCGTGGCCAAGTGAGGCCGACGTCGGCCCGAGGACCTTTGCTCATTGGCTATAACTGGAGGTGTTGTACATCATTTTGCACTTCAAAAGAAAGATGAAGAATGATGCATTACTTTTTTTATTTTTTAGTCCGTATGACTTTTTCGAAAAAAAAGGGTCAACTCATTCGAGACGTGCCGCCTCCGGATACGCGGCTTATGCCACGTATCCGGAGGCGGCACGTCTCGAATGAGTTAACAGTTTAGTAAATTGCGTCATAATTGTCCTTTCTAAGCGTGTTTCTTTCTTTGATGGGATTTTCTGTGCGAAGGAAGGTCCATGGAATAATAACGCCCTCATTACTATAGCCGCAGTACGCTAAACTGAACCGAATGCGGTCATCCTTTAACCCATATCATACTGAGGCTAAAAGCTGCAAATTTGTACACTGCCATATGCAAGCTACATTATAGAACTTACAGATAAGGATATAGACCAATGGCTTTAGTTCAAGGGTGGTGCCAGAATAGCTTCTGGATTAATTAATTAATTAAAGCTATTCTGGCACCACCCTTGTACTATTTTAGTTAAACTTATTTCACACACTGGTGTATGCCGAATGATACGGGTCAAGGCTCAGCGTTGCACAATCCTTTCCAAGCGACAGTTCTGTAGGCCTATTTCTCGGCGGAGACGAGATGCAAGCCTAGCTGGGATGTGATTGACAACCCCTTCATCCGTAATTGTAGGCAGGGCAGACAAGCGCTTCGTTCCTAGTTTTCGAGATGTCGGTCCTAGTGTTCTGGTAAAAGGCGAGCCCTAGAGGAATTTTGCGACAGGCTCTTCACTCTTAGCGTTTTAGTCGTCGTTTTTGGCGTTCCGGTTACAGACGACTTCGTTGCAATTTTGGTCGAGTTCAGCCTGATGCATCTGCAAGAGACATAGATTCTCATGAGCCCCTGCGAATGCAGGGGGTCATGAGAATCAATGCTTTTTGCGCTCACATATATATTTCCTTTGATTTTGCCAGTCATCTGGTTTATTTACTGACTGATTTTAGTATAGCGGAGGGGGAAAAAATCTGATTGCAGTTTCGCGGTGAAGTGCGCCAGTCATTATTTTAAAATCACGTCTTCCTACACTGAGTGATGAATGCTTCGTGTTGTGCTAGAGACTGATTCGGAGACCGATATTTTTGCACTGAAGACGGACTGGACTCGGGACTCGGTGCTTAGTGCTGCAAGAAAAGGTTAGTTCTAAAAACGTGTGCACTGAGATGCGCCTAAAGCTAAATGATCTAACGAGTAACGTCTGTTCCTTCACAGTCTCAGACTGATGCCGAATTTGTATAACACGTACAAGGTTTGATGCATGCCCTGTGACTACGGTATGTCAAGGCTTCACCCGTCTATTGCTGAGAAAAACTCAACACCACCCAAAATGCAAGAGGTATAATTTATATCCTCATGAGCCCCCGAAACTGCGGGGGCTCATGAGGATCTATGCCTCTTGCTGAAAACGCTTATTTATTTATCTTCCTTTAACCCTTACGATTCTTTGATGCTGAATTAAAGATTTCCAAAACGCAATCTGCGTCTATTGGCAGTGAAGAGGTTGATATGCTTACATTATGGTGGAAGACAGCTCAGACTTGTCTAAGACAATCTAGCCGTCAAGCCGAACATGACGCACTGCTTTCAGCTAGAACAGTCTCCCCGTCTCCAGCTGTTGTTGCCGGAATAAACGAGTTGATTCACCTCAGTAATTTTTTTTTTTTTTAGCGAATTGTAAATTGGTTCTAGAACTAAAATATTCTTTGTGGGCTCTCTCGGGAATGATTTTCATTAAAAAGGGGTCTAGTAGCCTTTTTTTCCCGTTCGGGATCCCTAAGAATTTGCAATATATAAGTAAAATGGATCTCCCAAACCAGCTGAGACTTCATCCAAAATAAGAGCTTGAAAAACTGCTCACTCTCTTTTCAAGCACGGAATATCTGCCCAAGAAGCTTGCTGCAAGATTCACCTCCAGTGACCAAAAGCTTCTCGGACTTACGTTGGCTGTAGATGACCTGCATCTCGGACGCCGGCCCAAGAACCTTTCTTTTTATTTTTGCTTGCTATGGTAACTTCTTTCAGTTGTGCCGCCCCATGGACCTTTTGCTTTCTGGAGTTGACTCATGATCGTTGGAACAGAAATGTAATCGATCTCTGCCTGCTGCAAGTTCATAAATCCAGACCAAAAAGGTGACTGCCATTAGCGTGTAAAATGCAGTGAATAACCCAACGAGGAAAGAAGCAAGCTTAGAAATGCCAGTTTTTCATTAATATAATATGTCGTTTCAAAATAGACAATCAAACAATTATGCAATTACTGCGTGGAAAAAGTAACTTAAACTGTTAATAAATTGTGTTGTAACTGTCTTTTCTAAGCGTGCTTCTTGCTTTCGTTAGGTTTTTCTCTATAAGTTCAGATCCTCATAAGCCGTCCGGCAGGACGGCTTATGAGGACATGAACTTATAGCAGGCGGAGAGCTGAATTTCTTTTCTGTTCCTCACATGGAGGAGATCAGCAGTTGGTTTCGGCCTAAGACTTTCTGCATGGACCAACCCCCTGACCATGATCATGATCGAACCTCTGTTATCTTACGCGCGGCCCAAAAAATCTGTCACAAAATCTACATCCGTTTCCCTTCTCGTCTTGGTAGAAAACAGACGAAAATCGACACCAACAAGAGGCGTAGATTCTCACGGGCCTCTGCGAATGCAGGGGCTCATGAGAATCTGCGGCCTCTTGCAGGCTCAAAGGAACACGTTTAGAGACTATGCACAAAGATCCACGGTGGCTGGCGAGTTGTTTAGGACCCCGACAGACACGCCCAGGCTATTTCTGCACAGGAAGCGGCAGGTGGCTGTGGATATTTGGCCAAAACTGACGGTGCAACCTTTAACACTGCCGAAGTCAGTGAGTTGCTTTAAAAAAAAATGAGACAAGATGCTGCGATGTTGTGCCGTGAGAAAGTGATAGATTCCGACACTACTGAGTTTTACCAATTCTCTGCCAGTGGCCAATGTTTCTGGAATCACTGTGAAATCGATGCCAAAGATGTCGTCCGAAGAGCACAGGTACATTGTTGAGTCGGCAAGCGGAATAGAACCTCATGAGTCCCCGCAGATGCGGGGACTCATGAGGTTCTATGACTCTTGCAGATGTGTGATGGTTCACTTCAAAAAAATCTTTACCGTCTTAAAATTTGTGCAAAATGATGGAGTAACAGATTCTACCGCAGAAACGATGTCAGATGCTGTCATGTGGACCTGGGGTCAGATGCACGAGCGAGCTTAGTCCTGCGCCAGCCACTAAGCAAGGTGCTCTCATTCATGCAACTGGCTCCTGAACAGAAAAATTATTCTGCTACTCGTTACTTGAAAAATAAAAAAAGTGCAGTCTGCTGCCATGTCAACTCACGTAAATATGACCCTGCTACGCACGAGAGTGTTTACGAATATATCGTGCAAGAATCTCATCGGAAAACAGGGTATCCTACAAGCACTCTTAGTCCCGCGATCCTCATCGATTTCATTAATCTGAAGCTCTCTTGGAGGTGGATCACAGACTGATGACGAGTGAATGCCTTACAACAGAGCATTGTGGCCGTTGAAACTGTTCAGTTAATGTTGAAATGCCCGCCTGATATTTCCGTTCCGAGGCAAATTAGCACAGGTTTGGCGAGCTATAAACATCCGTTAGAACGTAGAGGCGTGTTTGGAAGCTGTCCGTCACATTTTGTGAGTTCCGCGACGACAGGTAGCTATGATCAGCAATTGTCTGCTTTAGGAATTTAAAAGTTTATTTAGGATTAAATGAACAGCTGGTAGTTATGTCAGTTTTGAGGTGGTATCTACAACTGTGTTTGTGGTGGTGGTGACTTTCCTTATATCGTCTTGTTCTGTTGGAGCAAGAACTGCTTTGCAGATCATACACGTACTGCTGGTTTAATCCCAGAAAGGATGTGCCTCGGTATGATCACTCGAGACGTGGCGCATTCGAATACGCGGCTTTATGCCGCGTATCCGTATGCGGCACGTCTCGAACGAGTTAATGTTGCCTGGTTCGCTGACTCCGGATGTTTACATTTACAGTTATTCAGTTTGGGTCTGCAATAGAACTGTACTACACAAGACGTTTAGCAGTATCTGATTGCCTCGGAGTAGTTTAACCCTAGATCGCAAACCTCATGTGCATACTATGCAAAGAAGCGGGGAGGAAAGTGATTGCGAAATTGCAGACGAATCACAGAGCAATATGAGTTGAAGCTACATCAAGAGGCATAGATCCTCATGAGCCCCTGCGAACGCAGGGGCCCACGAGGATCTATGCCTCTTGCAGATGTTGATGATTGTCCACCGCACTGTGTAAATAGACATCGCTAAGGAAGTTCTGCTTTCTGGCCGGTGTCAGCCTGTCAAGTCAGTGCGCCTTGGCGTTCGTTTCACGACGTTATGACAAATGCGCGTTTCATTTGTGTTCGTAGGCATGGCACACAATGAGCGAATGTTTCGATTTGTTTGACAGCCTCCAAAGAGGAAGTCTCAACCCTACCGCAAGCTGAATAGTTTTGCGTGTGTTCTGGATTGTGAATTCGGTCCTTACGACTCACAGCACATACTTTTTTCCTCCCCCCAAAATTATGCTCAATGAGATAAAATAAGTTGACGCCCGCAGGGCTTACACGCCGACTTGAAATCAACTGATAAGTGTCGCAAAACCGAATTCAGTCACCTTCAGGCGAAACGTAGGGAGGGCTGGAGGAAAGGGGGAGGGGTTATTTGGGTGGAGGTTGCGTCGGGTGGGTGGGTAGAGGAGATTACTGGATGGAGGAGGAAAGAGAAAGAATGCATATTTCTCTCCCCATGAGCGCTCGAGTTAACAGGGACGTCATTTCGTCTTCACCTTTGCTCTTGATGCGTCGGTCGACTCCCTAATGACATGCTTTACGGCGTGTGTCAACCCAAAGACCTACACGTCTGAAAAAAACCCAAACAAACATAGAAACAATTTAGCCCAAGCAAGAGACACAGATCCTCATGAGCCCCTGCGAACGCAGGGGCTTATGAGGATTTGTGCTTCTTGCAGATGTAAATACTTGACTTCTGCAGTGTAAGACATAGGTTGTGTATATGTCCCAGGGCTCAACATAACAGGCCCATGCAGGCGGCTTTATGCAAAATAACAAAATAGCGGTCTTTATGACAGGCATGTGTTAACGTCAAAAAGAAACGGCGGCTATACGCATGAATCGTGATT
Source organism: Semisulcospira habei (assembly GCA_036245525.1). Lineage (NCBI taxonomy): Eukaryota > Metazoa > Mollusca > Gastropoda > Semisulcospiridae > Semisulcospira > Semisulcospira habei. The sequence continues at coordinate 43,909,403 of BTPG01000008.1, forward strand.
TTATTTTTTCCAGTTGTTCAGCTTCTATGGACGGACACACACACAAGCTTATTACAGTAATTTGTTCTGGAAATGGAGTTGCTATGAAGGAAAATGACATGGTAAGCGACAGCCCGCTGTCTTTTTGACAGCCGCGTGTGGAATGCCGGGAAGGGAAGCCATGCAAATGAGTAATGATTTTGTTCTTCTCCTGATCTGTTAAAGGACACTCCAAAAAAGATTTCTGCACTAATTTTCCGCTGGGAAATCGAAAATCGTTAAGCTGGATGACATGTCTTTCGAATCCATTTGCTGCTAAAAAAAAAAAAAAAAACAAACAAACAACGCAGCAACAAGTACCTATCCAACTGCAAGAGGCATAGATCTTCATGAGCCCTCGCTGTCGCGGATCTATACCTCTTGCTGTCCTCTTTGATATCTATGTACCACAAATTGCGGTGTTTATCCAGCAGTGGATCGGCGATGATCTATATCTCTTGTTGTCTCATTGATATCCGTGTTACACAAGTTGTGATTTCTGGCCTGCAGTGAATCTGTGATGATAAATTTTAGTTCAGACACACCATTTCGAGACGCTTGCAGCGAAGGGGTTAACAGCGGCAGGACCTAGAGGAAAGCTGCCATTCAGCCGTGGAAAAACAGAGGGAACAATTGCCCTGTCAAACTGCATCGATCTCGCCCATTTTAAAGTGTTCAATGCCGAGGTATGTGTCCATTTGCATATTTCAAACGTCGAAGGGCAGAGATCGAAGCCTGCAGAGTGTTGCATGGGTGTCTGGGAACGCAGCCAAGCGCTCGGGGTGTTTATAATACACCGTATGGTGCCAGTGTTCACGCCTTAGCCGGCGAGACATCGCTCTGGGAATTTTGGCCACTTTCAAAACAGAACTGCAAAGCATAGGTGAGACAAGCTTTGGTTTATATACTGTATGCATACGCACATACATAGATACGCGATTCTTTGCCTGTCTTCTCCTTTCTGATGGCATCAGATCGTCAGCCCTCGACAAATACAAGCACACAGTACAAGACGCACCATGTTCTTTGTGCCTTACAGTTGTCGTATGTAAATCATGTACTTTGTGCCTTGCATTTGTCATGACTAGAACTATATGCCTTGCATTTGTCACATGGGATGTGGGACGTCAAGTACTGTGCCTTGTATGTGTCGCTAGGAAAACGGTGCGTCATGTATGGTGTGCCTTGTATTTGTCGCTAGGGATGTGGTGCGTCCTGTTCTTTGTGCCTCGTAATTGCCAAAAGTCGAGCGGCATGTAATATGTGCATTGTATTTGTCGCAACTAGAACTGCGTGTCTTGTATTTGTCACAAGGGATGTGGAACGTCATATTCTGTGTGTCTTGTATTTGTTACCAAGGGAAGTGGTGCGTGCGTCATGTGCTGTGTACCTTTTTTTTTCTCGTAATGGGATGTTAGAGTGTCATGTACTTTGTGCCTTGCATTTGTGACAAGGTATGTGGGGCGTCTTGGTTAATTTCCCTGTATTGCTTAGCACATTACAGGGAAATTAACCAGGATATCAAGAAAAGCATGAAAAAGGCAAAGAATAAGTGGATTGAAGATCAGTGTAAACACGCAGAAGAAAATCTGAACAAAATTAATAGCAAAAAAGCATACCAGCTGGTGAAAGACCTTACCAGTGTAAAACAAGGACGCCCCTCGATCATTCAAGATAGTGAAGGGTCTTACGGAAGACCAAGACATACTGAAGAGATGGACAGAGTACTGCTCAGATTTGTACAACCACCGAGCTACAGGGGACCCAGGCATACTTGTCAACCCACCCGTGACCAACAATGGCAATTATCCCATCCTCCGAGAAGAAGTAGAGGCTGCAGTGAAGTCGCTGAAAAAAGGGAAGGCAGCAGGAGCAGACAACATCCCTGCAGAGCTAGTCCAAGAAGGGGGAGAAGTCATGATAAGTGCTTTACTAACAATCTGCAATAAGATCTGGCAGTCAGGGGATTGGCCCACACCATGGACCCAACCACTTATAATAACTCTCCCCAAAAAAGGCAACTTACATCAATGCCAGAATTGTCGCACGATCAGTCTTATATGTCACCCAAGCAAAGTCATGTTCAGGGTCCTACTGAACAGGCTGAAGCCACAGGCAGAGGAAGTCATAGCTGAGGAACAGGCAGGCTTCAGACCAGGGCGCAGCACAACTGAGCAAATCTTCAACCTGAGAGTTCTATGTGAGAGGTACCTCCAGCACCAGCAAGACCTCTATCATGTCTTTGTGGATTTTAAGAAAGCGTTTGACAGGGTGTGGCATGCAGCCCTTTGGTCCACCATGAAGCTATACAACATCAATGCCAACCTGATCAAAGTCATAGCAAACCTTTACAACAAGGCCACTAGCGCAGTCTGCTTCAACGGCAAAATAGGAAACTGGTTTAGGACTACAGTCGGAGTCAGACAAGGCTGCTTGCTCTCACCTACTCTTTTCAACATCTTCCTGGAAAGAATCATGACAGACGCTCTATAAGATCATGAAGAATCTGTCAGTATTGGAGGCAGAACAATCACAAACTTGCGCTTTGCGGACGATATTGACGGCCTTGCAGTAACAGAGAAGAAGCTAGCTCAGCTGGTGGAAAAGCTGGACAGTACAGCCATTGCGTATGGGATGGAAATCCGTGCAGAGAAGACCAAACTGATGACCAATAACACTAGTGGCATTGGCACTGACGTCATGATTGGAAGCCAAAAACTGGAAACCGTTAATAAATTCAAATACTTAAGAGCTTTTGTGACAGATGAAGGATCAAAGCCAGAAATACTGTCTAGGATTGCGCAGACAACAACAGCACTGACAAGATTGAAGACCATATGGAAGGACAAAAACATCACACTCTGCTCCAAGATCAGACTGATGCGCTCCTTAATCATCTCAGTGTTCTTGTGTGCCTGCGAGTCATGGACCTTCACAGCAGACCTTGAAAGGAGGATACAAGCCACTGAAATGAGATGTTTTCGAAGGCTGCTTGGCATTTCATACAGAGATCACACCACAAACGTGGAAGTAGGAAGCAGAATCAGGCAAGCCATCGGGCCCTATGAAGACCTATTAGCCATTGTGATAAAACGCAAACTGAAGTGGTATGGGCATGTCACGCGTTCAGCAGGGCTTGCCAAAGCAATCCTGCAAGGCACTGTGCAAGGAGGACGAAGGAGAGGAAGACAGAGGAAAAGATGGGAGGACAATATCTCAGAGTGGACAGGACTGAAGCTGGGCGATACGCTAAGAATGGCAGAGAACAGAGAGGAATGGAGGGAGCTGGTTGCCAAGTCAGCAGTGGTACCCCAACGGTCGGCAAGACTACGGGATATATATAGATAGAGATATTTGGGGCGTCATGTATTGCGTGACTTCTATTTGTCGCAAGGGATGTGAGAGCGTCATGTCCTGTGTGCCTTTTATTTGTCGTAAGGGGTGTGGAGCGTTATGTGAAGCCTAGATTATTTTTGTTTTAAGGAATGTGTGCGTCATGTACTATCTGCCTTCTGTTTGTCTTAACCAAAGTAAGCAATTGTTCTCGGGCCGACGTCGGCCCGAGGGCCTTTGCTTAATGGGAAGGGATGTTAGAGCGTCATTTCCTTTGTGCCTTGTATTTGTCGTGGGCTAGCGCAGGCAAGAGGTCACGGGCTATAAATGTTTGTCCAGCGTTTAATATTTATACGCATTGAAAACCACAGGGAGTGTTTGTGTGAGTTAAGTGCCCGGTTCTTGCTACAGTGCGTCAAGGAATATCTCGAAATTGTTCGTGGTGTGTATTCTGATCTGAAAGCGCACTGTGTCATGAGACATTGCACAGTTTAATGGACTTCATGACACAGTTTGACAATGACTTTTGATACTTCAGAATTGATGACGTTTGACATTTCAAAACATGACATTGCATATTGCGTCAGCGCCGAATACCTCGTAATTACTCGTGGTGCGCATTCTGATCTCGAAGTTCACAGTCTTATGTGACATTTTCACAATTTCGTGGACCGTACAAAGTCATGCTGACTTCTGACATTTCAGAATATGATAGGTTCATGAAGAAAAAAAATTGCAAAGCGAGGTAGCTGACACCTCTGTGACGTCCGCAATGGAGTTAGGTGCGCTTGTACCCAATTACGTCAGTTTTGAAAACAGTGGACTCGCCAGTGACGCCTAGAGCTGATCGACTGCACACGTCTGGTACATCTCATATCTAATGCCTACTCTTGAATTTCAATAAACAACTCATATTTCATTGACTTTTAACGCCAGAATGCACGCTAAGCTCTTGCAGTTACTGACGCTAGCGTGCAAACGTCAACGAAGCCGTCGTCGGACCGATGACCTTTTGTGCAGTGAACAAGCCTGCCACTTACAAACCTGTTTACTGTGACAGTGCTTTGAGGTGTCCAGATATAGTCGCGCACACTCACCATTATGTAAACAGATCATATCTGGAAATGACACGTGGCCAATTGACGGCAGTCCGCGACTGTATATTATGATCTATCGGTATTTTGATAACACTGTGCAACCCCCACGCTCTGGCTCTGGAGAGTCGGTCGGCCTCGGACATGTTTAGGCCGGCAAAGGGTTTATTAAATTTTTACAGAGGACACCAAGTTCGCTCGACTGCGAGTGTTTCGTTCCTAGTCCTTTTGCTGACTAGCGATGCCTGTGGGGAATTATAGTTGATTTCGCGGGCAGAGAGCAAATTAATATCGATAGATGCGAACTAAGTTAGGGGCGTGTCATGGCGGGATGTTTTCTGTCAAATAATCCTATTACAGTTTACAGTGCAGATTTTTAGGATGTGCGAGCCAAATGCTGAGATTGTATCTTCTCCTAACCGGTTAACCCCCTTGTGTATAGAGCCAGCCACCGGTAGGGTAAAAAGTGCCGGTGGCTGCTTGCACAGTGGGTTAAAAATTGGTGAGGTCGAAGACAGCAAATCCATTTTTGTTAAAAGCGAGATTTTTTATTGCGTTGCTATGAAAATCTTGCTTTTCACAAAAATGTACTTGTCTTTTGCCTTGACAGGGCAGCATGGTGTTTCCAATACTTGGGATTTCTCACATAAACGAAGTGTTGCATCGAAAACAGCGAGCAGAAGTCGTTTGTTCTGACACTGACCTCGACAAAATTGGAATCAGACAGATACAGAATGGAAGGTACTAGCACAGTATCCTTGTGTTGAATTTAAACCAGCAGTTTGTTCCGAGACTGACTTCTTTTTCAAAATGAAATCTGACAGCAACACAATTGCTAGTACTAGCACAGAAGAGGAGCGCTGTGTTGAAACAAACGAGTTTTTGTTTTGAGACTACATTATCGAAATGGATTTGTATCACAGAAGGCACATCTGACTGTTATTCAAACTTTGTCAAAATGGAAGTTGACGGCAACACAATTGCTAATACTAGCACAGACGACACGAGCCGTTACAAAAATTGAGAGTTGTATCTAAATCAGTGAGTACTCTTTTGTTATGAAATTATTCCGTCAACATGGAGTCCGACAACATTTGTACCGCCAGCACTAGCACGGATGACATGTTGCCAGAGGAGGATTACGTGGAGGGGGTGGTACCGACAGTGACCATTACTGGGGAGCCCGACCCTGCTCTGTATCGTCAGAACAGCCTGGGCTCCAGTCTTGCACGTCGCCGCTGTGTTGTTCGATTGGACGGCCATCGCTACACAATAGGTTTGTTTGTCTGTTCTTTTTCGTTTTTATGGTGTGTGTTATTTTCATCCGCCTTTCTCCCATTTCCAGTTAACTCATTCAGCCCCACGCCCGTATTTACCAAATTTTGGAGGCGTCATCTAACGCCTATGCACCAGTTGCAGGAGATGGATTGACCATGATAATTCACGGGTAGTGCCAGATTAGCTTGGCGCCAATAGGCCAATAGGCGCCAAGCTAATCTGGCACTACCCTTGAATTATCATGGTCGATCGATCTTCTGCTGTAGTGCGTCAGGGCTGAATGGGTTAATCAGATGACACCTCTCTGTCTCTGTCCGTCTGTCTATCTCCCCCTCCCTCTCTGTCTGTCTGTCTCTGTCTCTGTCTCTGTCTCTGTCTCTGTCTCTGTCTCTCTCTCTCTCTCTCTCTCTCTCTCTCTCTCTCTCTCTCTCTCTCTCTCTCTCTCTCTCTCTCTCTCTCTCTTTCTCTCTTTTCCATACTCATCTTCTAAACTTTCTGGAACAAAACCATCTGATAACTGCAGCACAATCAGGATTTCGACCTCTACATTCGTGCCAAACTGTCCTCAATGATTTAATTGATGAATGGCTCTCTGCCATAAATGACAGTAAAGTATCAGGTACAATCTTTCTTGACCTGAAAAAAGCTTTTGATCTTGTCAACCACTCTATCCTACTAAAAAAAACTACCATTCTATCACATTGACTCAAATACTGTCTCCTTTATATCTTCCTATCTCAGGGACAGAACACAGAAAGTACTGCTAAATGGCAAATATTCCTCTGATGGTTTAGTAACTTGCGGTGTTCCACAGGGGTCTATTCTACGGCCCTTATTATTTAATCTATTTATTAATGATCTGCCAGTGTGCCTATCTCATTTAGACGCAAACTGCGATCTGTTTGCAGATGACACGACCATACACACATCTGATAAAGATATCGCAACCATTAATAAGGTACTCCAACAAAGTCTTGATGAAGTAGCAGGCTGGTGCAGTGATAATCACATGATTATCAGTATTCCAAAGACAAAGAGCATGTTAGTTACTACACGTCAGAAACACCAGCATGGCCTACCACCTTTAACACTCTCCTTAGATAGACAGCTTGTTGAACAAGTAACTAGGCATCGCTTATTAGGCGTTATAGTGGACAACCAATTAAGCTGGGAGCCGGATTTGATTACAAGTGACATTCTGGCAAACGTTGCGCCTCATTTGAAGTGTCATCATTTGTGTCACATTATATACCCATTCACAGCTTTTATTGCACATGTTCAAAAATATTTTCCTTTCAGAGAAAGACATCTGCCAGCTCACCGTGACCCTTAGAAATATATATACTGACGAGCGAAAGTAATGCGAAATTTTTGGAATATTTGCAAACACTACAAAAATGCGAAATTTTTGGAATCATCGGAAACATTTTAGTGCTTCCCATGATTCCAAAAATGTCGTATTTCTTATGCTCGTCAGTATATAATTGTACCTATGTGCTTATTGACCAGATTTGCCTCCGTACCTTCATATAAATATTTTACGGTCATGTTTTCTGAGCGCTCGCGTATACTGAATGCTGGTCTGTGATTTTGGACCTTACGGCTGAAAGCCGTAAGTTCCAAAATTGCAGACCAGCGCATATATTTTCTTTTTCAATATCCACGCAGTTCAAGCAGTTCAGCCTCTAACCATTGAATGGCGCCATTTGCATTGAAATATCTGATTTTTGGCTGTGTGCCGTGCTGGTCTGTGATTTTGGAGCTTAAGTCTTACAGTCGTAAGGTCCAAAATCGCAGACCAGCACAGAAAGCTGTTTTCCTTGTCCACGATTGATGCAGTGTAAGCTGTTTAGCCCGGCACTCGCTTCATTGATCGACGATAGTTACGATCGGTGTTGAAAATCTTTTGAAATGAATTTGCCTGCACGTGTGCTTTGACAGCAAAGCCAGCTATGGAAAAAGGGGCTTCCATTCCGAGATCAACCCACTTTGTATTATAATCTATATCGTTCGCAGATAAGCGGTCCTTTAGCGTTTAAATAAGCGTGCTACACTGAAAGCGAGCTTTGGTTGCGAACGTTCGCCAATACAACTGGTTCTCAGTGTTGTCTTTCCTCAAGTAAGACGATTCTACCCTTCTCTTCACAAATCGTTTGAGTTGTCAAAAAAAGAAATTAAATAAAAATTAAATAAAATTAAATTAAATAATATTTAAAAAAAAAACAAAAAAACACCAGAGGTTGTCTCTTGGCCAGAATGTGCATCGGGGGATGATTCTCCTACATGCACATGACGAGAAACTAGAGTGCAAACGTCTTTCATTTTACGACAGTCAAACTTTACACGTCAGCCCTTTACGACTGACTACGTACATGCTTAAGACAATAATGTGAAATATTAACCATTTATTGCCTGGAGCAGGTCGCTTGCAGTGTGCTTCACATCGACTCTCTCTCTCTCTCTCTCTCTCTCTCTCTCTCTCTCTCTCTCTCTCTCTCTCTCTCTCTCTCTCTCTCTCTCTCTCTCTCTCTCTCTCTCTTAGTTTGTGTGCGCACGCGTGTGTATGTGCGTGCGTGAGTGCGTTTCGTATTTTCATTTTTAAGGAGCTCGTTTTTTCTGTTAACACATTCGAGGAGCGCTGCATCTGGATAGCGGTTTTAACCCCTTCACTGCCGAGAAAAAGTGAACACGATCCAACTGCAAGAGGTATAGTTCCTCATGAGCCCCCTGCAGTTGCCTCTTGCTGGAACCACTTTGTATCAATTGTCCATGGGGCGGCCGGCTTTTCGCGTTGAACAACACAGATTTCAGACGTACAATGTGCGGTCAGTGGCAGTGACAGGGGTTAAGCCGCGTACGCGAATGCAGCAGAACTCGAATGAGTTAATCGAACATTGTGTCTTTTGAAGCTTCTCATTCTCTTTTGTAAAATGTTTTATAACGCCGTCAGTTGGTGGTATCAGATCTGTTCCCAAGCTTGGAAGTTTTATTTTCAAACGTTAAACGCCTTCAAGCGTGTATTTACTATGTTTTATCGACTTATCTAGTTCGGCCGTCACTGACCTACCCCCCCAAAAACTACCACCACCATATTTCTTTCGGTCCCTTGATTCAAACTCTCAGCATTGACATATTCGAGACGTGCCGCATCCGGATACGCGGTATAAAGCCGCGTATCCGGATGTGGCGCGTCTCGAATGGGTTAATATAAAATGGGGTAACAGCCGATCGTTGATAACGATGAAATGAATGTTTGAATGCCACGGGGGATGATGCGCGCGCGCCTGTGTGTGTGTGTGTATGTGCGTGCGTGTGTGTGTGTGTGTGTGTGTGTGTGTGTGTGTGTGTGTGTGTGTGTGTGTGTGTGTGTGTGTGTGGTAACGCTCATTTTCATACGTAGTATGTGTTGGTCCGTGGTTTTGGATCCTACTTTTCAGAGGGGCGAGGTCTGAAAATACAACAGACCCTACTTCAAACAACCACCTTGTTTAAGGGGATGGGAGTGGGTGGGGGGGGGGGGGGGGAGTTGGTTGGTATGCTCTCTTAGACAGGTGCTCTCTCAAGAAAAATCTGGAAGGACAAAATGATCACGTCACCTGCTAGAGCCAAGGCAATGATGGCCATTAATGACAGGCTATGTCTTATAATTGTGGTCGCTGGATACAGGTCCTACTGTAATGCATTGCACATTCATACTACGCTAAAGTTGTGGGTACCTATCATGTTCTCGCCATTGAACTGCACTCTTCATGTTACTGCTCTACCGGGGTTAGATTTTCCTGTAACAGCTCTGTCCACATCATTGTGGTCGTCATTATCATTGCGGACTACAGCTGGCCGTGTCTGATTCTCAAGATGTGTCACAGGCTTGTATGTCAGCTGCCTTTCTCTTTCGTGTGGCGCATTTCATTGTGTGAACTTTGCAGCTTTAAAGCGCTTTTTGTCTTGCTCCTGCGGCATTCAGTCATTTACCGGACCACCAGGGCCATGCTATTTTTTTCCATCGTCATTTCGACAGCCCGCTCCACTCCCCCCTGCGCACAAACACCTCTTTCCTCCCCAATAGCAAAACGTCCTAGGGTCCACAACAGCTGTGCGCGGGCCCACTGCGGCCGTGGTGGGTCCGAGGACCTTAGCTAACTGGGCGTTTGCTATGAGCTGGATCTTGCGCAATATTACCCCGCCCCCCCCCCCCCCACCCCCCACCCCCCCCAAAAAAAAAAAAAAAAAAAAAAAAGGAAAAAAAAAAAAAAGAAAAAAGAAAAATCCCATCGCTCACTCATTTTGAATTTTCTCTTTTCTGCCTTATCATCCCTTTTCGGCAATGTTTCACGGAAACCGATTTCTGGGCTAATATTTGATGACAGAGTGATTTGTTTCGCTGATTCCTATTCGCACGGCGTCCTGAACCAGACAATCCTTGCAATACCAATACCGCCCCCTCCCCTCCCATCCCCCTTCTGAACCCCAGTCCTCTCCACCCTCCACTCCATCAGCAAGAGGCATAGAGGCGCAGGCATGAAACTCTATGCCTCTTGCTTGGCTGTTCATGAAAATCTACGCTTCCTGATAAAGTAGCAGGACCAGACAATTCTTGCAATACCAATATACCCCTCATCCCCCCCCCCCCCCCTTCCTTCCGAACGCAACCCCTTTCCACTCGTCACTCCATCTGCAAGAGGCATAGAGTTTTATGATGCCTTGCTTTAGCAGGGGCTCATTAAACTCTATGCCTCTTGCTCGGCTGTAGTGTGGTTCACGAAAATCTATGCTTCCTGCAGAAAATTGCAGAACTCACCACTGCTTGATTCCTAGTCGGAGTGAGTTCTGAACCAGATTATCCTTGATTTACCAACCACCTCCCCTCCGCCTTCAAGAAGCATATATTTTTTCAATGACCCCTTTCTGTTGCATGGGTGAATGAAACTTTATGTCTCTTGCAGACTGTGGGCACAGATAGATCAGCACTTGCTACAAATAGAGTCAATAGAGCCGTTCTGAGTTATAACAGTGCCAAGTGAGATTTGTCCGTCGAATCATCCTACTGAAAAAAAAAGAAGAAGAAGAACGCAATGATAAATGATAACAGAGCTGTCGTATTTTGAATACCCAGTAACGATGATTGAATCACAGTTTAGGATTGTCTTAAAAATCGGGGAATATGTGTCTTTCGTAATAGTATAAAATAACTTGTGTCGATTATCTCCCTTGATACAGACCGGCCCACACGGGTTACTTTTACTTGAACTCCTCCCACAATGGAAGTCATCCTCTGAAGACAATTCTCGGCGTGGGAGAGACCCTCACAACAGTTCTGAAGACCCACGCACAAGTCAGGAGACAAACCGTCCACCATCATCCTTCAAGGCTGGTGCCAGAAACGATTGGCACCAAGAAGCAACACTTTATTTTTGCACTGCCGTTAAGCTCTCATTGTCCGTTCATATTAATATCTTCAAATGTGTCATGGCTAACTATAATTAACCCCCTTGACTGCCGGAAAATTGCCAACGCACCTAACTGCAAGAGGCAAAGAACCTCATCAGCCCCCGCAGATGCCTGGGCTCATGAGTTTCTTTGCCTCTTGCTATGCCCTATTCATACTCGTGTTCCTTGGATCGATGGGATTAGTCGGTGTTGAGATTGTCCTGCTCCCAAAAGACGTAATTTCGCGTCCGCTGTCAGTGTTTGGGTTTAGTAGAAAAGCGGCGAGATTTCAAGCAAGGACGTCATTAACACAATATCCTTCGCGACGTAACTATGAACCTTTAACTCATTCATTCTTCGTGCTCGTTATCAAGAAATACATTAAACTTCGGATATAAGAAATCGCCAAGGGGGCCCAGTTGTTGTTATATCCGATGTTTGTTATAAGCGAAGTAATTTACAAAGTAAGAGTGCTGTCGGGACTTCTGAACAAGTGTTGCTAGATTCGACTTTTACTATGTCCGACGTTTATTCTGTTAAAAGCGAATTTGACTGCAGAACGACCATAGTAGTTCAAGGGTAATGCCAGAATAGCTTGGCGCCTGTAGGCGCCAAGCTATCCTGGCACCACCCTTTAACTATCATGCCGCCGTGAGATGGCCTTTGTCGCCTGCTCGGCGTTAAACCCAAATAACTTACAAAATTGAACTATCATGGCCGATGATTGATCTGAACTGTGACGTAGTCATCAAACTGCCCAAAAATTAAAGATTTCTACCCTGGGTCTTTAAAGGTGCTGCACTATTCTGCCACCACCCGTGAACTGTCATGTTCAGTCTGTTCCCTACAAGTAAATGCAGTCTTCAGGCGGTATCACCCACATTTAGAAATTTCGTCCTTTGGGCGCAATGACTTCAGGCTGATCTGTATTTTCGTCACACTTCTTTTGTTGGACTCCGGGCTGCCAGTACAAAATTAGGCTTTTCGATGTACGGGCTGAAAACCACTTTCGGGAACATCACTCACGGAAATATCTGCGAAAGATCTGACATTAACCCCTTTTAGTCTGCAGCTTTTTAACCCCATTTTCATCCCACTGACAAAAAAGTACTCAGCCGCTACGGCACTCTAGGGAAATTCTCACCAGTAATGAAATTCATTGGTCACTCGTACGTAGAACCCTAAATAACACCGTCAGTAAGAGGGTGGAAAAAAAATTGATCTGTGTTTCAGCAAGAGGCATAGATTCTCATGCGTCCTTGCGTCCGCATGGACTCATGAGAATCTGTGTCTCTTGCAGAGCGAAGGGGGTCTGTGTAAGAAGGACTGTGGTCGCTGCGTTCTAGAAGCTACGTTAGATACTCTGCGCAATAAATCTGTCGTGCCAGGAGCAGAAGATAAGTCGACTGTGATATCTCAAGGGTAGTGTTTGATTATCTTGGTGCCTGACAAGGCGCTAAGCTAATCAGGCACTACCTTTGCGCTCTTCCTGTCGATCCGTCACCCGTTGCCTTTGCTTTGTATTCCAACATTTTGTGAAATGGGGCAATATTTGCACCGGACTTGAGAGTGACATAATTCACGATGAATTCAGCTTTCGAATACAGGGGGAGGGAATGCATTTCTGGTATTAGTTTCGTGCCCCTGAATCGCCCCGAAGTTCTCCAGGATGATACTTTTCCCTGTATTCAGCGAGGCAGGGGCATGGGGAGAAACTCTTGCCAGAACTTCGATTCCCACTCCCCTGTGCTTGCGACGAGTAGAAAGGACCCCTTTCGTCACATAAGTGAGCTGGTCTGTGATACTGGCCATTACGGCTAGGGACCTTAAGATATAAAATCACCAACCTCGGCTCACCTGCATGGGTGAGTTTAGTCCTGCGCAAACCACTAAGCAAGGCGCTCCGCTATAGCGGAGCACCTTCCTAGTGTAGTGTCTAGCTCATGAATAAGCTCACTCACGCATCAGACCACAAGACACGTATTCAAAATACTCTGTCAGTACTTTGCTGTGTTCAGTGTCGTGAAGGTGTGCTGGTATTTGACCTTACGGCTTTCAGTCGTAAGATCCGAAATCACAGACCAGCGCCCGTCGTGAAAGTCAGGCAATGCTTTCGTGTGTGGGTCGCGCACTTTTGTTATACAGTAAAACCGTGTTGAGAAACCAATTTTCTGCAACAAAAAAAAGTGATCTTAGAAGACAAGTGCCCTCTCGGGAGAAGTCTTGACGGTGTCTCCTGTTATTAAAGACCATCATTTAGGTGGCTGTCGCCACCTAAATAATGGTCTGTAATACAAGGGATGTCTTCTAAATTTGGTCGCTCAAAAGAGGTTCTGCTGCAACTGTAGTCAGTAAGACAAGATTTGGGCCATCCGTCAACGCGTGGGAGTTTTACTTCTCATGTAAATACTTTCTTTGATTATCGCGCTTACCGTTTATTTCTTTTTTTAAAAGCGTCGTTCTGTGCCTTTTCAATGTCCTATGCGGGCTAATTTATAGCATTTCTTTGGTATGGCATGATGGATCGACTGGTAAGTGAGTGCGTCATACCCCAGTGAGCAAAAGGCTCTCGAGTTGAGCCAACATCGGCCCTAAGACTTTGTGCTTTAACGAGATAATGATTTTTCCGACCTCTTTCTAGCGAGAAATTCGTTGACATTGTCACCCTGTGCATGTAAACTGTTTCTTTAACCCCCTCCCTGCCAACGGACGCTCATTTTGTTTCTGAAATAATTGTGTTCACTCATCGACCCAAAGCCACAACTGTAGGCCTACATGTCCTAATAACATGAACACCAAGTGATCTCAGCAAGTGGCATTGATCCTCTTGAACCCCCGCAGTCGCGGTGGCTCATTACGATCTATGTCTCTTTCAGTTAAATGGCGTTTCGGTAGTGAAGGGGTTAACTGATTGTCTATGCTCCAAGTAGCACAAGGGACATATAAATAAGTGCGCATTCTATCAGCGAGGAAGAGTGTTTTACATTATCATCACGGTAGTAAAAATACTTTTTTTTTCCCACTGAAGAGGCACACCCACGCCAAAGTCACTCCTTTTCAGCTGATACCCAGTAAGCAAAGGATCCTCGGGCCGATGTCAGCCGTAGTTGGCCCGTGCACGGCCGTGCCGCGCGGGCCAACTGCGGCTGACGTTGGCCAGACGACCTTTGTGTACTGCCTTCTTAATGTAACAGATAAATACATACTTGTCCAATCTACCGGCATAGAGTCAGATTTTTATTTCCTCATCCCTGTGGTAAAAATAGTAATTTCTAACCCTCCACAATCAGCCCCGCCGCCCTCCAAATAGCGCACTCTCGCAGGTTTTGCGTGCAACCAGAATTCAGTTGTAACCAGGCTCACAGCGGTAAAAATAATAATGTCTACCCCCCACAATTTACCCCTCCGCACTCGAAATAGCACACTCTCGCAGGGTTTTTATTCAGCCAGAATTCGGTTGTAACCAGACTCCCAGGACATTGACGCAAAATGTCTTCTGTCGATTTGCATGTCCCTGACCACTTTCATGTTCTGTGCTTCAACCCTGAAGATTTTGCTATTTCTGAGACGCATAGAGGTAAATGGGTGAGACCCATCCCTATACCAATAAAGGCATAACTTTTCATTAGGGGCTCACGGGGCTCCGTGCTGCTTACTCAGATGTAAATTTGCTTGTTATTCTTTGATTGGAATGACTTTGCTCCGATGGTTTCTTTCCGGTCTCGCGAGGTGTAAGCCAGTGACACCTATCATTATCAGCCCGTTGAAGAGCCATATATTCTCATGAGCCCCTGCGGCTGCAGGGGCTCATGAGAATCTATCGCTCTTGCAGACGGAAGTGCCTTGCATTGATTTGCATGTTTCAGGATGAGCGAGTGTCACCGATTTGGCTTGGACACTGACGCAAATTGGTCGTAAAATGCCGATTTTACAAATGGCGTAATTTACCCCACTGTCAGACCAGGCACGAACAGGGATCCTGATGCATGAAGTGAGACTTAAAACGTCGGTCTGGTCGAAAAGAGAAGTTCTTGCTTAATGTTAACACGTAGTGCGTAGAAATATACCCAGCCTATGATGTTGTCACTTGTAACTTCGTTGTTTGAAGGTTTTATAATAATAATAATACCGGTTATTATATAGGCGGCCTAGGCGCTTCACCCAATTCTGTGAATCGGCTCAACGCGCCGTGAACTGAACCCAACACGCACGCTCACGTGACACACACGCATTCACTCTGAAGACAAACACAGTACAAGACAGTCACAGGACATTCACGTGGTGCGAAGGGTAGGCTCAGCTATTGAGGTTTCGGAAATTTTGATCGCTTGTATTTGCAATTTATTAAGTGGCCTGAATCCGGTACCTGTGTACTCAGAAATGTACTTTAGTTTGTTGGGTAAAAAAAAAATAACAAAGGCGTAACTTCAAGTACTTTGTTCATAAGTCGTGGGTATAAACTGCACCACACATTTTACACAGACTTCATCGCATACATTGTATGGTGCGATTTCTACCCGCGAGGTACGATTAAGTTAGTACAACAATGATATTCACATTAGTAAGTCGTGCACAGACATTGTACCATACAATTTACATCAACTGCGCCACAAGGATTGCATGGTGCTAGTTATACAACGAAATAGGATTAAGGTAGTAAAAGGCGATATGCAGTCAAGGTGAAAAACGTTGGCCTAGTCTAAAAAAAAAAATATCTGGCCAACAACCCAGAACTTTTTATTTAGACCAGGCCGACTTTTATTTTGAGTCCGCGCGTCATGCATCGGAATCAAGATGGTTATCAGCCTTTGCGGGGACTATACCGTGTATTCTAATGGTGCATTTCTCCACCTTAAAAATACAATTATCTGTCTGGGTTTACGATTTTGTGAAAGTCAGCGGGCTGTGATTCAAGCACATTTTCCCACCCATCGATTGGCCGTTCTTTTCCTTTCAATCTTTGTTGCTTGTTTAACGTGCATTATACACGCTGGGCAGTCACACGCTTGGCTGCATATGGGTCAGCTCCTTATTTAACCCATTAAATGCAGGAGCAAGACGAACGCTGCCTAGCTGCAAGAGACATACATCCTCATGCGACCCCGCTGTAACGGGGGCTTATGAGGATTTATGTCTCTTGTTAGTCCTGTGTTATTTATGCCTGAGTTTGTTCCATTCTGCATTTTAATCTGTGTTCTTTGCGCGTCGGTCAGTGAGCGGTCGTTTTAAGCGAGCACTTCGTCATCGCTCGTATCGAAAGGGTAAAACTGTATGAATTCATTCGCTGCCAGCCGCATCCAGATGCGCGGCATTTGCCGCGCATCCGGATGCGGCTGGCCGCGAATGAGTTAATAAATGCCAAGGAAACACATTAGGACGTAATTATTGTTATGTATGGAGCCCACATTTAAATATGAAAAGTGCGATCTCCATGTAGGCCAATTGTCCTATAGCCGTGAACCACATTTCCACATGTCTCATCGATAACACCGTCCTACTTCACATCAAGGGCATTTATCGGTATGCATACAACCATTAACGTGTGCAATACGTCATAAGTTAGCGGCTATATGACAATCATTAACTCATTCTGCTCCAGGACCGAAATCCGCAAATTGTAAAGTTGCCCCCTGAAGACTGTATTACACTTCTGGAAACAGATCGAGCGTGATAGTTCAAGGGTGGTGCCAGAATAGGTTGGCGCCTATGGGCGCCAAGATATTCTGGCACCACCCTTGAACTATCACGTTCGATCCATGTCTTGCCGTGGCGTGTCTGAGTTGAATGAGTTAATGTGTGCCTATACGTCGTAAGTGAGCAGTCATAGGACATCCATCAATGTGTGCAGTACGATGGTTAGTTTGGGGTTTAACGTCGACGGCACCGAAGTGATAATGGACGGCCCTGACAGGCGGGTTCAGTATGGGGGGGACAGGGAAATCTATTGCTTACGGAGTACGACCTGAACACTGATCAACTCAGACGCACTCCAAATGTGCCACTTTGATTTACCAGGACCTTTCAAAGGACATGATAATGAACAAGCCCGTCTTTTCCCCCTGGATTGCGAGTCCAGCTACCGATGCCGGGACGGGGATTCGAACCCACGACCCGGTGATTCCCTTCGCTCTCCTGCTCCGACGCTTAACGGCCTGAGCTATTTCAGATTCTGTGTGCAGTACGTTATACGTAAGCTGGCATATGAGGGGCATTAATGTGTGCAATATGTCATAAAGAGAACGGCCATATGACAATTACCTTGTGCGGCCCCATAAGTGAGCAGGATATAACAGCCATTAATGTGTGCAGTCCGGCATAAGTCTTGACATTCATTAATGTGTGCAAATCGTCATGAGTGCGCGGCCATGTTTGCAGCCCATTTTGTGACGCGTTACACACGTTCATGGCTGTGAGCGTAAATTACTCCACATTAAAATATAATGATGTGAACTGCAAAATGTCACCTGTTATTAATCACAAACTCGGTGGACGACACTTATATTGGAAGTCAATTTTTGTTTTAATAAATTGGACGGATAACACTACAAATTACACACAAAATGTCATCGGGCCGAAGTTGTGCGCAGTTGGCCCGCGTGCGGGCCAACTGCGCACGACTTCGGCCTTATGCTCCTTTGCGGAGTAGCACTGCATTCACTTACGGGTATCCTCGGGCAATTAAGGGTTAAAAGGATCAGGTTGTGTTCGACAATTTCGGGGAGTAATGTCATGGCGGTCGTTCTCCTATTGGTCTCCGGGGCACGGATTGCGTTATTGGGTGCACTTCATTAGGGTGTAAATACACTTTATTAGGGTGTGAATACGCTTCTTCGACACGTCCCTTCCTGGGTAAACTCCAGCTGACCTCTTTATATTCGGAACGTTGATGTCAATTGAGCAACCGCACAAGATATATAGAACATCACAAGGTCATGCGTCAACTCCTTTAAGCCTTGATACAATGCAGTGTAAGGATAGGCGATAATATTTTTAGAATAGAACCTTATAAACCACTTCTCTGCCGAGAGAAAAAAATGAACACGAGCGAGCTGCAAGAGACATTGATCTCCATGAGCCCCCGCTGTCGCAGCGGGCTCAAGAGGATCTATTTCTCTTGCTGAAACATGTTTGTGTCTATGTTTCTTGGACAGTTGTGATTTTTTATCATTGAATGAACAACGATTTCAGAAACAAGATATGCGTGTCAAGTGGCAGAGCAAGGATTATTTTGAAACCTCCTGGCGCTAGGCTAATCCAGCACTACTCTAGAAGTACCGCTGTTATACATTTAAATCCTGGAAAGTATTATTTTGCGCTGGATGTCAAACTTGGAGTCAGCCAATAATACAAGCTACAAACATCAAACTAATGTGGCCCTCTCTCTCCACACCGCACGCAGTCGATTTCGCAGCCAAGCATATCGAGTCCGAAGGCTGGTGCAATGCGGAGAATGCCTGTGCACCGAGCAATGTCAATATTCTAAGTGCTTTTTTCAAACTCTCACTTGATGTCTCCATCTTTTCGCTACCACTGATCATCGGTAGCGAATCGAGGCAAACAACCAGTGTGTAACAAACAGTAAAGTTTTCTGCCCTTCTCTTGTCCTAGCATCGGACTTCCCAAACTTGGGATTGTCCTTTGAGGACTTCACTCCGGCTCAGACGAACAATCGACCATAAGAGTTCAACGGCGGTGCCAGAATAGCTTGACGCCTTGATGGATTATAGCTCAATTGTGAAGTCCGAAATTGACTTTTCGCCTATCCGAACGTGCGATTATTTGCTCTTGTTCTGTTAATGTTAACTCATTCGAGACGTGTCTCCTCCGGATACGTTGCATAAGCCGCGTATCCGTAGGCGGCACGTCTCGAACGAGTTAAACTGCCTGGGCAAGGCGAACGCTACCCGGTGCACACCTTCATGAGCCCTCCGCGATCTTGGGGGCTTTTGAGGATTTATGTCTCTTGTTTGTCATATTGTTCTTTACGTCTGTGTTTGGTCCCATTCAGATCTGTGTTTTGCAGGCGAACGGCGTTCAGTGCGCATGGTTTCAGACGCGCATTTCATGGTCACTGACAGCGAAGGGGTTAATCCCAACTTGTGAGAGACGGAAGCTACAGGAAAGTCAGTAGTTTGGACTGGTCAAAATGAACGGAGGGGAACGTTGATTATGGAGGGATATGGGGTGTGACATGATGGATTTCGGTAGTGGTGCTAAATTCAAACAGGCTTGTGACCAACAAAAAACAAAAAACCCCTCACTAGATCTTAGGGCCAACGTCAGCCTTAGCCGTGCGTGGGCCAGCCTGTCTGCCTTCTATCCGATTTGGCGATGCATTGGTGAGTGCAATACTCAGACTGTCCTGTACAGTTTCTTTTGCCACCGATCGTGTTATTGTGAGTTCAGCTAAGAAATGAAGTTCATACAATATAGTACTGCCAATCTATGTCTTCCTTTGACAACACCCTGCACATTACATTCACTGCCAGTAGACGCAAAATTATAGCTTTAAAAGCTCAGCAAATTCAACACTGCCTGAAAAATCCAAACAATTTAAATTAAGGGAACACTGATACAAACAGAGCCAGCAAGAGGCAGCTGGGTGTTGTTGGGGCTAATTTTCATGGACGCATCACTGAAATAGCTTTAAAAAAAAATAAAAAAAATAATAATTAAAAAAAAGCCGCCTAAAAAACGTCATAAAGTGTACTCTCTAACTGACTCTATCTATCTATCTATGCCGTAGTCTTGCCGACCGTTGGGGCACCCCCCAAAAAAAATAAATAAATAAAAAATAAAAAAAAATAAAAAAATTTAAATAATAAAAAATACAATCCCCCCCCCCCCCACACACACACACACACACATACACAAAGACAAACAAAACAAACAAAAACAAAAACAACAACAACAAACCCAGTAACTTCCTTCAAACTCGATTTTCGCCTGACCCTGTCTAGGAACTTTTCTTTGGATTTTGTGGCTCGAGTGTCCCAAATGGCACCCATGAGGAAGGGAGATAACTTAGGCCTGCGCGCCATTCATCACTGAAATCAAGGGCTGAGGGTGGCAGGTCCCATCTGAGGTGACTCTGGATAGTGTCCTTTGGCTGAAGTACCACGGGCCTCTCAGATAGCGGGGTAACAGGTGTAAATATACATTGAAATGGTGTCCAGTTTCTGTCCTGTGACGCTCTGTGGTTAGATTGTAGTAGACAAAACATGATCTATACCGTCTCAGAAAGCAGAGATGAAAGTAAATGGTCAGATGCAGATCAATTTTAACAAGAGGCATAGATTCTCATGAGCCCCTGCACCCTGCGGGTGCAGGGGCTCATGGGCATCTATACCTCTTGCATACTGTAGATTTCGCGGGGGTCTCAGCGTCTGTGATTCTTGCCGTCTCAAAATCAGTCAAGATAGCAGACAGTTTTTTTTTTACCAAGAAGGATATATTCTTATGAGCCGATGAGGATGGAGTGGCTCATGAGACTCTGTGCCTCCTGTAAATCGAGGTGTTTCTCGTAGGAACTGGGAATGGATAGTGGGAGGGTCCTATAACCCAATCCGTCTTCCTAACGATCCTACGGGACCGCCATTTTCCCTCCATTTCTGCTTGTTTCCCTGCTACTGTCGCTGCTTGCTCACTAACAGGTTTGTTATTTACCACCATCACCATCACCACCGCCCCCTCCCCCCCCCCACCCCCAACACAGACACACACACCACACACACCACACACACACACTCACACAGAAACCACCTCTACCCCCCCCCCCCCCAACGGCCGCCCCACCCCCACCCAGTCCCATCACTGTACCGTACTTTGAAACCCCAGTCCATGGTATCCAACATTATAGGTGTTTCCTTTGTAACAAGATAGTGATTGGCTACCCGTACCGTCTGCGAGTGTACTCCCGAGATAGAATCCATTCGGGGAGTACTCCACAAGTACACTTCTATTCAAATAAGATGCTTTAGCATCTCATTTGAATAGAAGTGTACTTGTGGGGTACTCCCCGAGCGGGTCTCTATGGGGAGTACACTCACAGACGCTACATGTACTACATGTAGTACTCTCTCCATTTCTTTACCTTTGGCCATCTTCATTTAACCCTTTGGGTGTCGGTACTGGCTTTGGTCGCGATGATTCCTACAGGATTAAAACCCCTACCGACACCCAAACATAGACACGATCGGTTCAATAACTAAAAGGGAAGTTACTGACAACCATTTCCCTCAGTTCGACATATTGAATGATTAACTTATATCACTGAGCTGTTTGTTTGTTATTTCTTCTTTGATGACAGGTGCAAAAAATGGCGTGGTTTCTGACTGTGTTAATACCTGTACCGTTATAAAATAGAAATGCTTCGATTCATTGATTCAGCTTTAGTCGATCTTTTCCTGTATTAGTAAGAATGCACCACGCTCGTACAAATCAGCCGGGAGACATTTGATATAATGTAGTCCATAGGTGGTGCCAGAATGGCCTGGCGCCTATAGGCACCAGGCTATTCTGGCACCGCCCTTGAGCTATCTTCGTCGATCCATATCTTGTTAGTTTGGTACCTGATTAGTTAGGGATTTAAAGTCCACTGCACCAGAGTGATAACAGATGGCTCTAACGGGATAGGGACATCTATTGACTATAGAGTACGACCTACACACTGATCAATCCAATGGCACTGCAACAGCGCCACTTTGCTTTGCCAGGACCTTTATCGGTCATACTATAGAACTAATTCGGCTTTTCGCCTGGGTATATCTGGTTATAGAGTGCCACGGCTGAGTATGCATGAAGAAAAACTGTGCCTGGAGGGACTTCCGTTCTGCTTTGCAGACAATTCAACATTGGCCCTGAAAGTGAACAAGAGAAGGGGAAAGGGGCTGGACCTGTTTTAATTTCGTAGTGCTCGCCCCTTGTGATGCTGCAAAAAAAGGAGTAAGTACACTTTGTGACCCCCGCTGAGATTTACACGGATTTAAGGCATGTCGCAAAAAAAAAAAGAAAAAAAAAAAAAGATTACATTCTCTTTGGAAATTACATTCGCTTGTGGAGTGACATTTTGGCCGTCATTTTCAATTTACAAATGTGTCCAAGTCAGTCGTGGAGATATGACCCGGGACATTTCCTCCGTTTGAGCGTGTATACAAATGGAACTGATTTATGTGAGCAAAAGGCATAGGTTCTCATGAGCCCCTGCATCGCAGGGGCTCATGAGAATCTATGCCTTTTGCAACGGCAGGGTCAGTGCGAAACACCAAAGCGAGCCTGGAATAACTTTCACATCGCAGACATGCGTCTTTCAGTCAGGGAAAACCCGTCTTACGTGCAGTCCTCGTCGTATTCCTTTTGTAAACATGACATGCAGGAGAAGGCAGGGAACAATACGTCTTTACCTCATTCAGCCCGATGCACGTATTTCCAAAATTTTGGAGGCGTCATCTAACGACTATGCACCAGTTGCAGGAGATGGATCGACCATGATAATTTAAGGGTAGTGCCAGATTAGCTTGGCTCCAACAGGCGCCAAGCTAATCTGGCACTACCCTTGAAATATCATGGTCGACCCATCTCCTGCTGGAGTGCGGCGTCAGGGCTGAATGGCGGGTTAGGGAGGAGAGAGGGGACGCTACTGATTACATTACATGAATCTTTCACCAGATCTCCTAGTTCTAAAAGTTCATGGCCAGCCCGTCGCCAGTCTAATCCGTTCTAAAAAATTGACGACATTTCAGTAATGACACACTTATAATTTTTATTTCCGCCTTACTTCTGGAGAGCTGAATTTGTACAAAATAATAATAATAATAATAATAATAATAATAATAATAATAATAATAATAATAATAGGATACTTCCCCCTGTCATGTTTTGTCAGTTTTGGAAAAGCCAAAACTGAGTCTGACTCAGTTATTTCGTTTTCTCTTTTCTGACGACCGTGGCATTTTATGTGAATCAATAAGTGAGTGTAAACGCACAATTTGATTCAGTCCGCACTTGAAGAAAAGGGCGAATAAATTCAAGTGTATGTGAAAGTGTGCGCAGTCAGCGGATGAAAAGGGTGTACAAACATGCGATCGCATGTTTATGCGCCCTTTTCATCCACCGATTGCGTCATATTTGTGCATCTGTACCTACTTCTGACGCACACAAAACCTCTAGTTTGGTATGAGCATACAGCTTACGTTTGAGACTAATTGTTTCTCCGTGCTCTTTGATCCACTCACTGTTTTCTAAGAAACTCGAGCAGTTTTGACCTAATTCTGATTTCCAGACAACGTCTAATGTAAAGTTGTCTTGCAGCAATCCTTAAAGTCCAGCTTATACGATGAATGTCAGGGTGACCAGTGCTGATGGCGAAATGATGAAGCGAATAAATATTCATAGAAAATATACAATGTCGCCCTGGGAAAATTGCCACGTCTTGCTGCTACACAACACCATGCCTTTTTCCACCATAGCGTAAACGCGCACACACATAAACACACACGCGCGCGCGCGCACACACACACACACACACACACACACGGCACACGCGCGCGCGCACGCACGCACGTACACACGCACGCACACCCGCAGTCACTCAGTAACACTCGAGCGAGTGCGGGCGGGAGCAGAGGAAAGACTGATACCATAATGAAAAGAAAAGGAAAGAAGAACGGTCATGATTTTAATTGACATAGTTGCCAGACGGACGCAGTGTCACCGAAGACATAAAGCAAATTCAGTGGAACCTGTTTTGAGCGATATCCTTTAATGAAAGACCACCTGTAATTAAAGGCAGTCATTTAGGTGTCTATAGCCACATTATTTTGGTCTTTAACACACTGAGGACGCCCCGCATCAACAGCTGCAAAAGGGTCATATAGCGTTGCCTCCGGCAACGCTATACGACACTTTCGCAGCTGTTGATGCGGGGCGCCTTGACTAAATCAAGTTAATGACAGCTGGTGACACTTTCAGGATATCACTTGAGAGCGCCGGTCTTTTAAGACCAACGTTTTGTTTTTCTTGCAATAAAAAATATGGTCGCTTAATTAACTCACTCTACCCAAACACCGAAACCCCCAAATGTTGCCCTTGTCCTATGACGACTGCATTGCAGTGCAGGACACCAGATCCACCATGATAGTTCAAGGGTGATGCCAGAATAGCTTGGCGCCCATAGGCGCCAAGCTATTCTGGCATCACCCTTGAACTATCATGGTCGATCCTTATCTTGCTGTGGTGTGTCTGGGGTGGATTGAGTTAAAACAATACTGTAAGTGTAAGTGTGCTTTTCTGCGGGTTTTGAACCTACAGTTGCAAAAGCGCAGAACCAGTATTACTTCGCAATGACCTGGCCGCAGCGGCACGAGTGAGCTTAGATCCTTAGCAAGCGACTCAGCAAAGTGCTCCGCTATAGCGGAGCACTTTGCTAAGTGGCCTGCTAAGGATCTGCGGTCACTCATGTATCGGACTCTTGCTGCAGAGTAAGTGACTACCAAGGGGCGCAATCATTGCTGTATTGTACGCACTGGTTGCAGTGTTTATCTACCTTTGCATTCATCTCTCTCTCTCTCTCTCTCTCTCTCTCTCTCTCTCTCTCTCTCTCTCTCTCTCTCTCTCTCTCTCTCTCTCTATCTCTCTCTCTCTCTCTCTCTCTCTCTCTGTTTCCTTCTGATTACGTGCACACACGTCACTAAACGAATAATAAAAAAAAAATGCTTGACTGAGCATCTAATAAACTAAACTAAATGTTAACCAAAAAATCAACGAACAGAACAATCAATCAATAAATAAACCAGCCACCGCCTTGCCAACTACGTTAACTACAAAAACGTTACTGTATTCTCTGCGTTCTGTCCTTTTCATCTTCTTCTTTTTTCTTGTCCCAACAGAAGACGTTCTCAGAATGTCAACACTGACCCTAATTTATTGTTCTTAACACGTTCTCGGCATTATACTTGTTTGCAGCCCGTCCTAAGCTTTGGCCTGTAACCAGCTTCAGTCAATATCGCTTCCGCACCCACAGCCAACTTTCAGCCTCAGTCAACATCGCGTTCACCCCCCAGAGTCAGCCATTTCCCAGAGTCAACCATTCCCCCAGAGTCAACCATTCCCCCAGAGTCAGCCATTCCCCCACTGGCAGAGTCAGCCATTCTTGTTTTCATCATGAATCGATCGTCCCCTCTCCTCTTGGCTGGACTTCGCGAACGAAGATTTTATAGGAGTTGCCCACGACGTCTGCAGGCTTGTTCGTGGCTGCGGAGGCCAATCCGGGACAGGCAGGTTCGACCGCAGTGGCTGCAGGGGAAGGTATGGCCAGAGTTCTGAGTTGCGGCATCTCTGTTCTTTCTCCTGAGCCGCTTGTCCTTAAGGCTAGCTCTGCGAGAGTCCTCAAAGGAGACAGCTGCCTTGTAAATAGTGGAGCGCCAGGTGTCACGGTCCACAGCAAGCGAAGACCACTGGTGGTGGTCGATTTGGCAGGCACTAAGTGACTTCTTGAGACAGTCTTTGTATCTCTTCTTTGGTGCCCCTCTGTCACGGTGTCCAGTAGCAAGCTCGCCGAACAGGGTGATCTTTGGTAGGCGATGATCCTCCATCCTGGAGACATGCCCCGCCCAGCGGAGCTGTGTCCGCAGCAGCAAAGCCTCGATGCTCACGGTTTCAGCCTGTTCAAGGACCTCGACATTGGTGACATAGTCACTCCAGTGAATGCCCAGGATGGTACGCAGGCAGCGCTGGTGGAAGCGTTCGAGGAGTCGTAGTTGGCTGCGGTAGAGGGCCCAGGACTCGGAACCATACAGCAGGGTGGTGAGGACCACAGCTCTGTACACGCTGATCTTGGTGCCTGTTTTCAGCTGTTGATTGTGCCACACCCGCTTGAAAAGTCGCCCGAAAGCGCTGTTCGCTTTTGCCAGCCTGCTGTCAAGCTCCTTGTCCAGCTTGGCGTCCGACGTGATCGATCGTCCGCAGAGCAGTTATTAACACTGACTCCGAAGCATATGGTCACAATTCTCACACTTAACCCATATCATACTGAGGCTAAAAGAATCAAATGTGTACACTGCCACATGCAAACTACATTATAGTACTTAGAGATTAGAAAATAGACCAATGGCTTTAGTTCGAGGGTGGTGCCAGAATCATTTGGCGCCTAGAGGCGCCAAGCTATTCCGGCATTACCCTTGAACTATTTTAGTCAAACTTATTTTACACACGCGCGTATTCCGAATGATAAGGGTTTTAAGAGTTGTCCAGTGATGAGATACTTTACAGTTTAGAAGATAGATTGGCCCGAGTTCAAGGGTGGTGCCATAATAGCTTAGCGCCTGCAGGCGCCAAGCTATTCTGGCATCCTTGAACTATCATACCCAACCCATGGTTGTTTGTAGTGCGTCGAGGCTGATTGGTTTCAGACGTTAACGTCAAAAAAGTTTAGTTTTTATTTTCTGCTGCTGTGAATGGTTCCTACAATTCGCAGAAGATGTTAGGACGGTGACAGCTTAGTGACAGCGCCTGATTAGCTCGCTATTCAGGCACGACTCTTGACATCTCCAAGCGCCAGTAGTATCATCAGGCGATACAACCCGTCTACATTTACCTTAGAAGCGCCAACTCAATCAAGCTACGCACTGCACTACGCTTCAACTAGCATTTGGCAGGCTTCTATCTCTCCAAGATCTCATCAGGTTACTCTTCCTACCCCTAGCATTCACACGCTCGATCCATCTCCCACAGAGGACACTGGAACTGAAAGGGGGACAGTGATCTGATACGTTTTATGCCCACTATCGATTCCCTCCGATTTCAATATGCACGTCTTTTCCTTCGGGCGAAGAAAAGAGAAGGGGGAAGTATCAAATGAGGGTACTTTCCTCCAAAGGGGGTTGAAATTCGTAACCCTTTCAGTGTCTGGACAGAGAGACCACAAGTGAATTGCAAGAGGTATAGATCCTCATGAACCCCCGCAGTCGCGGGGGTTCATGAGGATATATGCCTCTTGCTGTGTGCAAATCATACTTGCTTAGATGATGAAATCAAATATCACTTTCTTAACCCATTCAGCCCTGACGCCCTACAGCAGAAGATGGGTCGACAATGATAATGCAAGGGTAGTGCCAGATTAGCGTGGCGCCTGTCGGCGCCAAGCTAATCTGGCACTACCCTTGAATTATCATAGTCGATCCATCTCCTGCAAATGTTTCATAGTCATTAGATGATGCCTCCAAAATTTGGGAAATACGGCCGTCGGGCTGAATGAGTGAAGTCTTCGCTAGTCGCGTCGTAGAGTTATAAATTATGGACCACGGCAGCGGAGGCTAACGTTTATTTTTTATTTTTATTTTATTTTATATTTATTTATTTATGTTTTGAGTTGGTGTCTTTTGACTTTCGATAAATTAAAAGTCAATATGATTCTGCACTGTACTTTTTTTTTTTTTTTTTTTTTTTTTTTTTTTTTTATAAAGAAGTTTATTACGTTCTCGTGATGTTGAGCGCTCGCTCACCTTGCAAACTGATTCCTGAAGATACACTGACGAGCGAAAGAAATGCGACATCATTCGCGTCTTCGGAAACACTTTTATACCTCTTGCTGACACCATTTGTTTTTTAAATCAGAAAGGCTAGGTCAATTTGTCGTAGAATGAACACATTTTAATCAGGAAGGTTGGGTCAATTTCCCGTGGAATTAACACATTTTAATCAGGAAGGCTAGGTCAATTTGGCGCGGAATTAACACATTTTAATCAGGAAGGCTAGGTCAATTTGGCGTGGAATTACTGAACACATTTTAATCGGGAAGGCTAGGCCAATTTGGCCTTGAATTTAACACATTTTAATCAGGAAGGCTAGGTCAATTTGGCGTAGAATTAACACATTTTAATCAAGAAGGCTAGGTCAATTTGGCGTGGAATTAACACATTTTAATCAGGAAGGCTAGGTCAATTTGGCGCTGAATTAACACATTTTAATCAGGAAGGCTAGGTCAATTTGGCGTGGAATTAACACATTTTAATCAGGAAGGCTAGGTCAATTTGGCGTAGAATTAACACATTTTAATCAGGAAGGCTAGGTCAATTTGGCATGGAATTAACGCAGATTTCAGAGATACAAGCTGGCAGTGAAGGCGTTAATTGAAAGGAAGGACATAGATTGCCGGACAGACGGACATGCACAAAATTATTCTCGGTTTAAAAAACAAAACAAAAAACAAACACAAACAAACTGTAACCAGATTAGCGAGTCTCTGAAAACTAAACAACATGAAAGGTCAGTCGCAATCCCAGTGGTGTCTTTTATTTGACGGCGTTGCCATGGCAACGGACAACGACTGTTCAGACCAAGATAGAGCATGACACACGGTAAATGGCATGTGTAGCTAACTTTCAGCGGATCGGGCGGTGGGGTAAAGTGCATAGCTGCAGGATTTAGTTTAAAACGTGTAACCCTTTCAGCGCCAACGCCCTACAGCAGGAGATTGATTGACCATGATAATTCAAGGGGACTGCCAGATTAGCTTGGCACCTGAAGGCGCCAAGCTAATCTGGCACTACCCTTGAATTATCATGGTCAATCCACCTCCTGCAAGTGATGCTATAGTCGTTAAGTAACACTTCCAAAATTCGGGAAATACGCCCGTGGCGCTAAAAGGGTTAATAAAGTGTAGTTTCTTTGTAACGCAGTTTACTGATGCAGATTCTAAAATACGAGCCATTTTGGCGCTGGATGTCAACCAGCCGTCCTTTTAACCTTTTCACAGTCGCAGTGTTCTTTGAAAAAAAAAAAAAAAAAAGAGAAGCAAACAGCAACAACGGACACCCTTTGGAAAATCTCTGAATTAGAGTTTGTGAAATGCCACTGGCGAGTTCTTATTACAAAACTGTTCATGCAGCGTTGAAAGCTCGGCACAGGTTACGAAAATAATATTAGAAGCTGGCAGAGTCAGGAACTACCCATTTCGGGGCCAGGGCCATTAGCGGGAGATGGATTGCCCCGTTAGCTGAAGGGTTAGAGCCCGATGAGCATTAACACTTGAGCTGTCTGAAGCTGTGGTACGTTAACCCCTTCAATGCCACTGGACGCAGATTGTGGTTTTTAAATCACAGTTCAATGTTGAAATCGTGTTGAAATTCAGCGTCAAATACCCCAGCCGTCAAAAAAACAGAGCGATTTTAGCCAGAGGCATAGATCCTAAAGCATAGAGCATAAGAGCATAGAGCATAAGCCCCCGCAACTGCGGGGGCTGCTGAGGATCTATACGTCTTGCTGTTGGGTGGTGTTAAATTTTTCTCGGCAGTAAAGGTTCGAAACACCTTCACTTTACCTTTGTTTTTATACTGGCAACATCGGCAAAAGAAGCCGAAACCAAAGCTCTACCGCTATGGTGTTAGGTGTTTTCGTTTTCATAAACTGAGTGCCTTCACTGCCTAAATAAACTGAACACGGACCAACTGCAAGACTCATAGATCCTCATGTCGCCCCCGCAAAGCGCGGGCACTACATGAGGATCTATGCGTCTTGCTGAGACCACTTTGTGTCCAGAACTAATACCTTTGACAGCCAATGGATATTTGACCGTTCAATTTACGAGACTTCAGAGACACAATCTGCGTCCACTGGCAGTGAAGGAGTTATCCGCCTCCTAGGGAAATCCGCTTTTTAATTCATTCGTTGTGAAGTGCCAAGAAAGTGAGCCTCTAACATTTAGCTATCACCGGATCTATCTGCGCAATTGTGACGCTATATATGAGAGGTAAGCCTTTTAGAAAGGTATAAACATGTTGCTTTGGCTGAGAAATGCCGGGTTGTATCTTTCCATGTAAACCTGCACATCAGTGCTGCAGCTGCAGGGTCAAAAGGCAACGGTTCTCTCACAGCAGTCGTAGACTGAGCGGCTTACAGCTTCCTTTGTCTGAGGAATGCGTGGCCTTGTCACAATCTACGTTGCTTCTTCATGTTTTAGCGTTCGTTGCAGGAGTGTGCATGCTCTAAAATTAGCCAACCTTTCCGGGCTCTGATAAACTGTTTTAATTTATGACGGTTACCAACGCTGATTATACCTGGATTGCTTTCAGGGTGATGTATTCTAGTGAGACAGTAAAAACGCTCCTCTAAGTGCTGGTGGAAAATTTATTGCACTTTATTATTAAACATTTCCCTGCCACTTGACTACACATACATTTTTGTTTCTGAAACTATGATAATGTGTTCGTTCAACGACCAAACACCACAACCGTCTGGGAAACGTGGATACAAATTGGTGTCAGCAAGAGGCATAGATCATCATGAGCCCCCGCGACTGCGGGGGCTCATGAGGATCTATACCTCTTGCAGCTGGATTGTGTTCACTTTTTCTCGACAGTGAATGTGTAAAAAGAGGTTTCGGGTACTCTGTCTGTTCCTGCTTTTCTACTTTGGTGCCCGCTTCAGACCACTTTAATTTGACTGCCGAGAAAAATGTCAGTACCGTCAAGCTGCATGAGACGTAGATCCTCATAACCCACTGCAGGTGGGGGGACTCATGAGGGTCTTTATGTCTTTTGCTGATCTCACTTTTTATGAATGGATGAACGTGGTTCTTTGAATTTGCTTTAATAATTTTTTTCACAGCGGTCAAAACTGATCTGTTACCACTAACATTAACTCATTCGAACCAGGCTGCATACGTTTACACGGCTTTTTATGCCGCGTATCAGGATGCGCACGTCTCGAATGTGCTAAACGACATGCTACAGCCGTGTGTGGTCGAAAACTATTTTGTGCATCCATACTTATCAGTGTAGATGGACAGAAACGTTGATATGCAGTCCTAAAGGCTTCCCTACACGGAGAAACGAAATGCACAAGAAACGAAACATTTTCATTTCATCGAAATGCCTTCTCCGCACACGCAGAAACGCGGTGAAAATTCCGACATTTCGATTGGTACAGGGGAAGTAAATCTTCACTGACACATGCTCTGGTTTGTATCGGTGGACATCGGGTCATATTTCTGACTACTGACGCTTAAAAACCAAACATATAAGACATGAGTGCCTTCACTTACACAATTAAAGTTAATTGCCGACCATATCGAATAAACGTAAGCGCTTTTGAATGCGTAAACAGGGCTGGTTCAAGTGAATCGAGGATGCCGCCGTCTCGAAGCCATAGCCGCCATCTTGTAGGCGGCCTCGCAGAGCAGCCGATGAAAGTGGGGTTCAGAAAACTTATCTAAAATCATATTTTGGTGGTACTTTAGTGATGATACTTGATAGATTCCATTTCGAAAATGATTTCTCTGCTTAAATCTTACAGAATCGTGCGTCACATCACGCAATTCTAGCCATAATAGACCTGACTCCACGGCATCGCTTTACCGTTGCTATCTTCAGTGTGTGGGCTTGAATGACGTCAGATTGGGGTGTGACCGAGCGGACGACGCTGATTGGGCGACGGGTAGAAATGTTTCGGCGAAATGTTTCGCGAATAGAGGCAGGTTCTATTTCGTGAAATGTGTCGTTTCGCAATTCGTGAAACGGTGAAATGTTGGAGAAATGTCTGAAATGCGGACATTTCGACGAAATGTTTCGTTTCGTTTCTCCGTGTGAGGAAGCCTTAAATGACCCAAATCAGTTGATACAAATCATGGCAAACACTATCCCTGTCAGCAAAATACCCTCGGGCCGACATCTGCCGCAGTAGGCCCGCGCACGGCTGTGCGCGGGCCCACTGCGACCGACATCGGCTCGAGGACCCGTACTTACTGGGATGCATATAATTATCATACCTGTGCAGTAAACCATTGGCCTGATTTTTTTCTTGCCGATTCCTGACGCTGAAAATGATACACACCCAAGCTACGGTTTCTGCGGAAAGTGCAATGTGATTCGTTTGAATTTCATCAGGTCCCGTTACCACGGTAACCATGTAACGTAACGCTTTCATGGCCTTAATTCGCACTCACAATAGATTTGCGTTCTGTTAGCCCGAAGCCGGAGCTGAACGTTCCATGAAAAGTCAGATCTGATGGATTGTATTCAAGACCGTGATTATCTAGAAAAAGAGAAGGATAAAAGGTATGTGTGTGTATGTGTGTGTGGTGGGATGGGGGTGGTGCTTAGTGGCTGGCGCAGGACCAAGCTCACTCTTGCAACTGATCCCTGATGCAGACGTCTGCTATTGGTTAGTTCGGTGTTCAACGTCCACGGAAGTGATAATGGATGACAGGGACAGGGACAGCTATTGCCTTTGGAGTACGACCTGAACACTGATAAATTCAGGCGCAGTGCACCTATGTCAGTATAATTTACCAGGACCTTTCAACTGACATGTTATTGAAAAAGCCCCCTATTGAGTAAGCCCGTCCTTTTGCCTGTACTACGTCAGCCATCTACACTTAGTTTATTTATTTATGGATGGATGGATGGTATGATGGATTTTTTTATTTTTTTATTTTTTTTTTATTTTTTTATTTTTATTTTTTTTTTGTGGGGGGGAGGGGGATGGGTGTTGCGGGAGGATTGGGGGGGGGGAAGGGGGGGGGGGTGATTGGATGTGGGTGGATGGAGGTAAGATGTACGTGCACTTCAAAATAATTGCCTTTGTCAAGTTCTAGTTTTTGTATCATAAGGAAGTCGTTTCGCTGCGTCTAGGATGTCACAACAATGACGCATTTGACCTACTCATATTCTAGAACCGTTCTTTACCGTTCTTTATATCTCCAACAAACCTAGATCTACATAAACTCCTTACACATTGCAAGATATTAATCAACGGGACAAAAACCGCTACGGACTCCTGACGCACTACAGCAGGAGATGAGTCGACCATGATAAGTCAAGGGTAGTGCCAGATTAGCAGTGGTTAAGGCGCCTGCCAACAATGCCAAAGGTGCGTGGTTCGATACCGGGTTCCGGCGTTGGACTTTTCTCCTCTGGTAAGTGTCACCGTTAATTCGGGCGGACCGTCGGGGGTTCTTTCTCCGGGTACTCCGGTTCTTCCACCCCCCCCCCACCCCCCACACTTTGGTACCGGTCTCAGGCCACTTTACAAATTTCAAATACAAGCGATCAAAAATCTCTGTAACTTCAGTAGCTGACTGGCCCTTCGTTTGTCTTGTACTGTGTTTGTCTTAAATGGCGTAAATCCGTGTCTGTTTCGTGAGTGTGTGTGTTGGGTTTCAGGCGCGGCGCTTTGAGTCGATTTCCCCAAAACATAAATTGAGATAAAGCGCCTATATAATAACGGTATTATTATTATTATTATAACTTGTGTCGGCGCCAAGGTAATCTGGCACTACCCTTGAATTATCATGGTCGATCCATCTCCTGCAATAGGTGCATAGTCGTTAGATGACGTCTCCAAAATTTTGGAAATACGTGCGTCGGGGCTGAATGAGTTAACCTCCTCACAACCAATGGTCATCAGTTACATGAATCTAAAGACATCCCTTTATAATTCCGGACCATACCCTTTTGGCTATCAATGCCCCATGTAAGAGGTATAGACCATCATGCCATCTATGCCTCTTGCGATTCGGTCTATGCCTCGTGCATCCTGCAGTACAGGCATTCTTAAATTTAATTTTATTTTATTTTATTTTATTTACAAGTACTTGCAAATTTCAAATGCCAAGCCAGCTCTCATTACTTTTGTTTAACTCATTCTACCCCAACACCGAAATCCCCAAATTTTGCCGTTGTCCTCTGAAGACTGCACTCTAGTGCAGGACACAGATCGACCATGATAGTTTAAGGGTGATGCCAGAATAGCTTGGCGCCCATAGGCGCCAAGCTATTCTGGCATCACCCTTAAACTATCATGGTCGATTCTTATCTTGCTGTGGTGTGTCTGGGGTAGAATGAGTTAAGTCGTTTACGTAGAAGTTCCTTTTACCTCAGAACCTTCCTAGCAATGGGCGTGCCATTGTGATTCATGCAGAGGAGTGCTTTTTTCGAACAGCGCCGACTGTGTTCCTGCGCGCTGTGCAATTTGAACCTCCAAGTGGGAGTATGAATGACAGATAACAAACTAACTTCCCCGTGCTTTGACGTTCTATCAACGTTTTCTGGCATATGAGTGTGCAATCACTGTCTTCTGAATGCCCAAGTCGCTATCACAGGACCAGAAAACGTATACGAGTTATGTCCCTTGGGCCGCTGCCAGGGGATTAAACTCGTACAGGTTGTCATAATTATCATGTTGTGACGGTTGTGTTCATGTAATGTACACGCGCACGTTGAAAATATTGAGTTGAATAACTTTGAATTGTGTAGGCCGGGACGTCCCCAAAGGAATCATCACGAGTTTACCGCCGCGTGAGATGCTAAATTGTTTTAACCCATTTCATCCTGATACACTATACTGCTTGAAATTAATTTGACTATGATAGTTCAATGGTGGTGCTAGGATAGCTAAGCGCCTGAGGCGCAAAGCTATTCTGGCACCACTTGTGAACTAAAATGGTTGACCTATCTTCTGATCTGTAATGTAGCCTTCATAGCACCATCAGCAAGTTTAACTCTTTTAGCACCACGGGCGCATTTCCCGAATTTGGGAAGCGTTACTTAACTCATTCTACCCCAACACCAAAATCTCCAAATTTTGCCGTTGTTCTCTGAAGACTGCATTGCAGCGCAGGACACAGATCGACCACGATAGTTCAAGGGTGATGCTAGAATAGCTTGGCGCCCATAGGCGCCAAGCTATTCTGGCATCACCCTTCAACTATCATGGTCGATCCTCAGCTTGCTGTGGCGTGTCTGGGGGTAGAATGAGTTAACGACTATGTACCACTTGCAGTCTGGCACAAACCTCGAATTATCATGGCCAACTAATCTCCTGCTGTAGGGTGCTGGCGCTGAAAGGGTTAAGAAAAAGTCAGCTTCAGGATGTAATGGGTAAAAACAAACAAACACATATATATACTTTTGGAAGTGCTCCTGCACGTTGTGGGGTGTTTTAATGGGCCTGCACAACAGATCGTGTATCTGAGATCCTGTTAAATTAAAGCCGAAATGTCCCAAGCGTCCAATGAACACGGATTCGAAGATTGCAACTGCAGGGGCACTTGAGGATCTATGTTATCGGTAGTGAAGGGTAAAACTGAATATGAACGCCAGTCAACCACTCCGTGTGATGAACATGAATGTACGCAGCAGTCGAGGGTGTACAAAAGACTAAACCGACAAAGAAAGAGGAAAAGCTTTTCAGCGGACAATCAATCAATCAATCAATCAATCAATCAATCAATCAATCAATCAAGCCCATCCCATCCAATCAATCCCATCCCATCCAATCAATCCATCCTATCCCATCCATCCATCCATCCATCCATCCATCCATCCATCCATCCATCCCACCCACCCACCCATCCCTCCATCCATCCATCCATCCATCCATCCATCCATCCCATCAATCCAATCCATCCATCCATCAATCCAATCCATCTATCCTTCAATCCAGTCCATCCATCCATCAATCCAATCCATCAATTCATCAATCCAATCCAATCAATCAATTTGAATCTACGTGCGTGTGTATGTGTGTGTGTGTGTGTATGTGTGTGTGTGTGTGTGTGTGTGTGTGTGTGTGTGTGTGTGTGTGTGTGTGTGTGTGTGTGTGAAGAAAGTGTATTCCTCGCTTGCAATCAGCCCTAAAATTAAAATCAGAATGAAGCAGCACAGTCTAAAACACGCGTTTTTTGTTTCCTTAGACCAACTTTTTCGCCTGACCTATAACGGACTAAAGAGTCATTTGCATTGCCTTGGTAACAGTGTCCGTGGATGTTGAGGCAATCCACATCAGGGAGTGACCCGAGCGGGAATCGGTGATTACTGGACAATACGGGAATAGAATTGCAGCTGTGTCTCCAAATTAGATCGTACTTTGGTATTATCACCCTTCTTGTGTTTTTACATAAAGCGGCTGAGTTTGGATAACAATATGTTGAACAGGAAATACCTCGAGTGATAAACTTCGCCAAAATAGCGGTTCTTAATGATTGTCTCAAAGATTGTCACGGGGGAGCTACCCGACAGATGCACGAATGGTCAGTGGTGGCACCTCTGTTACATGTGCCTACTCACATTGCTGGTGAATAGAGGACTAGAACAGTCCTTAGGACTGTTCTAGTCCTCTTTTCACCAGCAATGTGAGTAGGCACACGTAACAGATGTGCCACTAAGGACTGTTCTAGTCCTCTTTTCACCAGCAATGTGAGTAGGCACACGTAACAGAGGTGCCACTAAGGACTGTTCTAGTCCTCTTTTCACCAGCAATGTGAGTAGGCACACGTAACAGAGGTGCCACTAAGGACTGTTCTAGTCCTCTTTTCACCAGCAATGTGAGTAGGTACACGTAACAGAGGTGCCACTAAGGACTGTTCTAGTCCTCTTTTCACCAGCAATGTGAGTAGGCACACGTAACAGAGGTGCCACTAAGGACTGTTCTAGTCCTCATTTTGAGGATGGAAATGATCGTCTTGTTCTATACCTGCGTTTTTCTCTGTGGGCTGGCGATTGGGTGCCTGATAGGCGGGGGCAGGGGATCTAACTGTTTGTCTGTTCAGCGCTGTGATTCCCCTTGGTTTGTATACAATTCTGCCAGCGCTAGCCTCACCTATCTGGTTTGTGAGCATTGTTGTAAGACGTACCAAGAACGTTTATAAACAAGATATTGTGAAACATATAACTTTCTTGCCTGTTCGAGATCTTTTTTTATTTAAAACTCGTTCATGCCGAGAAAATCTAAACACCACCCAGCTGCAATATGGATAGATACTCACTGATGAGCCCCCGCAGTTGCGGCGGCTCATGAGGATCTATACCTCTTACTGACACTACTTTGAATCCATGTTTACGTGGATGGTAGAAACATAATCTGCGTCATCTGGCACTGAACGGATTAACTCATTCGGGGCAAGCTGCATCCGGATGGGCGACTTATGCCGCGCATCCGGATGCGGGTGGCCGCGAATGATTTAAAGCGTGAAAGATACTTGAGTACTTTGAAGATTAAAGAAACACGTTTGTTGAAAAGATTGATATGGGTAATAATTAGCAAAACTAATAGTCGCACGTACATATACCTTCATCATATTGATTAACATTACCCCACTGATTAACATTGACTGCTGAGGATTCTGTTGTTGTTTTGCTGTGGTGCCTGGAATGTGTGTGTGTGTGTGTGTGTGTGTGTGTGTGTGTGTGTGTGTGTGTGTGTGTGTGTGTGTGTGTGTGTGTGTGTGTGTGTGTGTGTGTGTGTGTGTTCGTGTTCGTGTAATACTGTGTACAGTTTTTGTAATTGTATTTTGAAATTTGTAAGGCGTCTAGAGCTCTACCTGAGGTAGGCGCCATATAAATTATTATTATTATTATTATTATTATTATTATTATTATTATTATTATTATTATTATTATTATCATTTTCAGACCCACAGTCGAAGTTCTCATGATACGGCGGGTGCATGTTGATGAGTTACATTATAGCGAGATTCCAGAGACAGATCGACCATGAAATTCAAGGTTGGTGCCGGATTAGCGCCAAGCTCTTCCGGCTCAACCCTTGAACTATCATGTTCGATCCATACAATCAGTCACCATACTTTGTACACATAATTTAGTATCACGAATGCAGGCAGATTACTTTGAGATTTACTGCAAGGCTGCTGCACGATCAAAAGGAGATGTATGATCTGCGGGACTATGTCATTCTAGCCACGAATGCGTTGTAATCATCTTGATACGTAGTTTCTGACAATATACATACACCCTGTAGCATGCGAGATTTCCTGTACATAATGTAAAGTTCGTAATTTTTGTCTGTTTGCATGTTGGTCTGTGATTTGGACCTTACGGCTTATGCAGTCGCGCGGGGGTGGGTGGGTGGGTGGGGGGGGGGGCTCATGAGGATCTATGCTTTTTGCAATTACATCGCGTTCACCTTTCCTTGGCAGTGAAGGGGTTAATGACTTAGATACTTAGATACATTAGAGTGTATAGTCGTTTTTCTCTTTTTTTTTTTTTCTTTTTTATTTCGGGGGTTGGGGGGGGGTGTGGAGGGGGGGGGGGGGAGGGTTCGTTTCACTTAAAGAGAAAATTTCAGAAGGAAACAAGAAATATGCCGACTTTGCCAGAACTGACTAACCCGCGAAAGAACGTGATAGAGATAATTTCAATTAAGATAAGTCAAAAGTGCACCAACATTTTACCCGCTGAACTGTTGTGCTTCACCATTTGAGAGTAGGGAAACAACGATTTTCAGAGCAGATATGGATGCTGTGTGAAACTGAACAGGACATCAGACATAAAGCAGTCTCATTTTTCCAACTACTCATCTCCCTCTACACGAGGCATAGACACACATGAGCCCTGCATCTTCAGGGGCGTATGTGAATAAATGACTCTTGCTGCTACTGAGCGTCGTCGTCATTTAAATCCTCAAACCGAGTAGCTTGTGTTTGTATATGGATTATTTGTTTATCCGTCTTCAACATTTGTTAAAGCGAGTTGAGATTTTTCTGAGAATTAACTCATTCTGCACGCGACACACCAGAGCAAGATATGGCTCGACCATGATAGTTCAAGGGTGGTGGCAGAATAGCTTGCGCCTATAGGCGCCAAGCTATTCTGCCATCACCCTTGAACTATCATGGTCCATCTGTCTCCTGAATTGCCATGCAGTCCTGAGAGGGTAATTCCAAAATGTGGGTATTTCGTAACTCGGGCACTACGATGAGTTAAGCGGGATGAGGATGGGAAAGGAGCTTTTAATATGATGCTACGTCGAAAAGGTGCGATGAAAGTTAACCGCTTCACCGCCAGTGAACATAAAATTATATCTGTGAAATCATGGCAGGTTTAACTCCGAATTACTCCATTGCC
This sequence comes from Semisulcospira habei, assembly GCA_036245525.1. Classification (NCBI taxonomy): domain Eukaryota; kingdom Metazoa; phylum Mollusca; class Gastropoda; family Semisulcospiridae; genus Semisulcospira; species Semisulcospira habei. The sequence continues at coordinate 43,948,410 of BTPG01000008.1, forward strand.
GAGACTAAGAAACACTGCTATGAAGAAGCGTTAGCAGGAAGTAGAGTTTTGCCTTCGACTCATGCAGTTGGGTGGAGTTCGAATTTTTTTCCAGCAGTGTCAGTGAAGGGGTTAAAGTGAAAGGTGAGTTTAATACAGAGTGTCAGCCCGATCCCTATTATTCCGTTCCCAGCCGGGTCGCCAAGTCTGTGCACGTGCCAGAACCTAACAGATAAAATAACGTCCGGCACCGAACCTGCCTTAGCGCCATGCTCTTCCGAATAGTGCAAGCGCCATAACTTCTCATGTGTCTCAGCAGCAGTAGGGGCTTATGAGAATCTGCGCCTCTTTGCTAGTAGAGGCAAAGCCCGTTTTAACTCTTTGGCTGTCGATAGCGCTTTTTGTCGAGATGATTCCTGTAGGAATCATCGCGACAAAAAGTGCTACCGACAGCCGAAAGGGTTCAGTGAAACCTCTCCCGAATGCTCATTGGCCAGGTCCTTCCATCAACAAAATAAAAGAGATTCTCGGGAGCCCTAGCAGCATAATTGCGTCTTGTAGATTGGTCCATACACTATGGCCTGTATGTAATCCTCTTCAGTCTGTTAATGGTGTAAACAGACCCCATTTACTGTCAACCTCAAGTTTTCAGAGGCAGGAAGTCTCCGGCGTTAGGTATGTAGCTGTATCTGAATATAAACAGGAGGGGAAATGTATAAGATAGCCTTGGTATTTTAATGGAAATTTATGGCGTCTGTGTAATTTTGCCACAAACCTGGCTTCATGATAAAAATTGCGAAATGTCACTTTGCAGTTATAGAGCTCGACTAGTTAGCAATACATATCGTCTCGTCTATTCGATTCAATTCAATTCAATTAAAAAAAAAACTTTATTTATCACTTAAAGGGCAATTACAATTGTGTGGACGTGGGGAACAGTAAAAGTAAAAATCATTCAATAAATATTAATTAATATCAAGACATTTTAATATCACATTTGTACATGCTATTAAGATACTAAATCTGTAAGGCTTAGATCAAGATCTCTAAGATCAAGCCACATTAAAACTCTAAACACAAAAACATTAATAAATTTTATTCAATACTAAAACATTCTAAATTCTATGAAGATCCCACAAACTTAATTAACACAATTACTAAAACATTATGAAAAACTTAAACAGCATTATTAACAACATTAACCCATTCAGCCCTGACGCACTACAGCAGCAGATGGATCGACCATGAGATTTCAAGGGTAGTGCCAGATTAGCTTGGCGCCTGTTGGCGCCAAGCTAATCTGGCACTACCCTTGAATTATCATGGTCGATCCATCTCCTGCAACAGGTGCATAGTCGTTAGATGATGCCTCCAAAATTTTGGAAATACGTACTTCGGCCTGAATGAGTTAAAAATAAATAAATAATTAAATTAAATTAAATTAAATTAAATTAATGAAATTAAATTAAATTAATAGATATAAGTAGATATTTATCACATATCCTCTAACACATTTACGTTTTACTTTCTACTTACACCTACAATCGTTTAGTCTCTTCTCGTTCCACGTCGCATGGCATCGAATCGCATCGGGTCGTATCGCATCGCATGGTATTTGTTCTTTCTTTCTTTCTTCATTCTGATGTATCAGCAAAGTAAAAAAAAATAATATACAAAAAAAAAATTTAAACAAAATTTTAAAAAAATAAAAAACTAACAAACGGAAGTACCCTCAAAGACAGAGAGGGACCTCAATGCCATTTTGTAAATCGGTTCAGAGGAGCTCGAAGAAATATGGCGACAGTTTGCATTAACACATTCTGCTCCAGGACCGAAATCCGCAAATTTTAAAGTTGCCCCCTGAGGACTGTATTACACTTCTGGAAATAGATCGAGCGCGATAGTTCAAGTGTTGTGCCACGGGTAGAGGGTGGAAGTGGTGGTTAGGTGCCAAGCTATTCTGACACAACCCTCGAACTATCACGCTCGATACATGTCTTGCCATGGCGTGTCGGAGTTGAATGAGTTAACGTACAACTTTTCTCTCTCCGTCTTGTCCATAAGCTCGAAAATGGCGCGCTGCTTCCTGATTCCCAGGAAAGGACACTTCTATCCAGCACCTTTTTTTGTTGTTGTTGCTGCACCATGCCCTTTCACTGCCACCTCGATACGCGAGACCTCGAGAGATGGATCGACCATGACAGCTCAAGGGCAGTGCGTGATTGGCTTGGCGCCTGAAAAGGCGCCAAGCTAGTCACGCACTGCCCTTGAGCTGTCATGGTTAATCCATCTGCTGAAGACTCCGCTTGAAATATTTCAAGGAGACACCTCCAGACAAGAAGGAAGCTTGCAATGGAGACATATGCAAGGCTATTGATTTTCCCCCTCATCTTGCAAGACAAGAACAAAAGCAGACGTCTGCTAAAAAGCAACACAAGTGTTAACCCTTTGATGGCCAGAACAAAATAAACAACCTCTAACTAAATACAAGAGGCTTAGATCCTCACGAGCCCACGCTCACACGGGTGCTCATGAGGATCTATGTCTCTTGTTGGCCTTACATTCGTGTTGGCGTACCTCGAACAGACGTCCAGCAGTGGTTTTTGCAAGATTTGGAAGAAGCGGCAGAACCTGTTTTGCGCGACCAGCCGTGTGAGAGGCCACCTGTTGTTAAAGATCACTATATGAGAAGAACCAGCGAACAAAGAAACACGCTTGGAAAAGATTGTTACAACATTATTTATTAATATTTCGGGTTTTCAGCCCTTTTTCAACACAGACATACAAACATACAACTTGATTTGCCTCTACCCATCACGAAAACACTAGTTGCAAATTGTGTACTTGTTCGTATATTTATTTTGAAGAAAAGGGTTTAACCCCTTCACTGCCGAGAAAATAATGGACACACATTATTGCAGGAGGTATAGATCCTCATGAGCCCCCGCATTTGCGGCGGCTCATGAGGATCTATGCCTCTTGCTGAAACCACTTTGTGTCCATTGTTCATGGGATGGCTGGCTCTAGCTTTCGCGTTGAACTTACACAAATTTCGGTCCGATCAGTGGCAGTGAAGGGGTTAACCGACATATTGATCAGTTGTTTTCGCTATGCGTTGGGTTCTTCTCTGCATTTTACATGCTTGACAGTCACCACTTTTGTCTGGATTCCACCCAAATGGTGGTCTTTGATGACAGGTGACACTTGTCGTTCAAGACTTCTCTAGAAAGAGCTCCAGGTTCTAGCATGTTATATCTACTAGCCGCCGGCTGCGCCATGGTTATTAGGACACCGGGCTATATCTCAATTTTCAAGACAAAAAAGAAAAGGCTGAAAAAAGGAGCAAAGACTTATACAACATTCTCGTTTCTTGTAATCTAAAAAGAGTAGAACAAAAAAGCCCGATCACGTGAGGAACATTTGGAGAAAATAATGATGTGTGTGAGATGTGGTGTTGTTTCTGAACTGCAATCTCAAACGTTTAACTCATGCAAGCGCCCCGCATCAATAGCTGCGGAAGTATATAGCCTTGCCTCCGGCAACGCTCTACGACACTTTCGCAGTTATTGATGCGGGACTCCTTGAATGAGTGATGTTGCTATCAGTCATATCTACACATTGGAAGTCCATATGACCACTTCTTAAAACAGCACCTAACCACCACTTCCACCCTCTACCCCACTTCCACCCCACCCCCACTCTCCCACCTCCCACACATCCGTGTGCAGAGGAAAGTCAAAATAAATTTGTCTCAGGAGATTTAGATCTAGAGGGCGTGCTTTCAGTTTTACGCTTTTGCACCAGTTCTGATACTACTCTGTATCTTAAGTGTCCACAGTGAACTGAACACGACCCCTGATGCCAACTATTACTGCCAGGTAAATTAGAGCAACGATGCCGACATGATAAACTGGGAAAGAAAATGGAATGCTATCCGGCCGCCAAAGTTTAGTCAAATAATTTTCTCGGCAGACGTGGCGGAGACGGTTAAATTGACCCTTGCACTTCCGAAGTCGAGAACAGTCGACTTTACTTAGGACGCCAGATATAACAAAAGCCGGATATTTCCAGACTGTTTCAGTTTTTCCGACCACACACGCTTACACACTTTAAAAAGAAAAATTATTAAAGGGAAAACATAGTCCCCTTAAGTTTACAATAATTAACTTTCTAGATTGTTCAAGTGGCAAGAATATAATTCATCAGGACAGGTCACGATTAGTGACTAATCACTAACGACTGACTGATCTGGCACTATCATTGAGAGGGTTCAAAGGTAGTGCTTGATTAGCTTGGCATCATTAGGCGCCAGGCAAATCAAGCACTATCCTTAAACCATCATAATGAATCCATCTCCAACACTTAACTCTGGTATGATAGGCAATGTAGGTACCGTTAAAAAAGTTACGCAAGAGAGGTAATAAGTGAGAAAATCCCACAGTGTTTGTCTTTCCATTACATGATAGATGGCGCGTGAGATAACTGCAGTGATCTGCTTCTCGACACTAGGACTCCCTGTGGCTCTGACAGAAATGAAAAATGAGTGTTGGAAAATTTCAGAGTGAGAGTTTACTCCAAACTTCTCTCGAATTTTCCGCAGGGGTAAACATTATGGATGGTGCAATTTCAAGATGATCTTTCGCATAAAGACTATTACATATAGAAAAGGCACAAGACCCCAAATCTTATTCAGCACTGCCCTCGAGCTATCGCATGCATGGCTGACTCATCTTCTGCACTTTGAAATATCATGCCCGATCGATCTTTTGTTGTAGTGCCACCCCCGGGCTCAGTGGTTAGGAAACGGAGGGGTTGGGGGGGGGGGGGTGCGATGGGGATAGAGACCTTATGGACTCTGCCCTTAAATAACAAAATCAAGTATGCCTCATTTTTCTTTTATAGAAAAGCGAAATTTTCGTTGTATAACAATGTAAATCTCGCTTTTTAAAATAGGAACGTAGATCTATAACAAAACCCATTTTTCAGAAAAGCGAAATTGTCATTGTAAAACCACCAAAATCTGGCTTTTCTTAAAAAGGACATAAATAACAAAATAGCAAAAGCATGTATAGTCCATTTTTGAGAAAAGCTAGCTTTTCATGGTATGATAATGATCACTTCGCTTTTCTCAAAATTGACATACACTGCCCAGTTTAACCATTTTAGCCCCAAGGTCCCATTTCTCAAATCTTGGAGGTGTTGCCTAACGATTATGTACCAGTTGCAGGAGATGGCTTAACCGTAATAATTCAAGGGTAGTGCCAGATTAGCTTGGCGCCTTCAGGCGCCAAGCTAATCTGGCACTACCCTTGAATTATCATGGTCAAGCCATCTCCTACTGTAGGGATCCGGGGCTAAAAGGGTTAAGTATACAAAAGAAGAACTCTTCTCTTTTTCTTCTTATTTTAATGACACAAATTTCTCTGCCGTGTGGAGGTAAACGACAGTCCGGCCATTCTTTTGTGAAATGCGAGAGTTTCCGCATTGTAATCATCAGCAGTAATTATGGCGGCTTTAGCTTGCCGTACCTTGCAGCTGCACTTTAGAAGGGGAAAACAAAAACAAAAAAACAAACAAAACAAAAACGCAGAGCCTTTTCGTTTCTACATGTCAGAGTCATGTCAGAAATTTCCACTGGCGCAGTTTGCAAATGCTGTAAACAGTTTAACTTAACACAAAGGCCAACGACCCATTGCTAAGGGATCTGTTCCAAGCAGTTTAAGAGCTATTTCAGAAAATCTTGAGTAATCCTACAGCTACGTACATCCGCGAGAGCATTCTGAGGTGAACTTTGACAGATCGACATCCGTGAGAACGTTCTGCCTGAGCGTTTTGTGGCGTAATAGCTTAACCCCTTCCCTGCCACTGTACCTACATATTTGTTTCTGAAATCTTTGTTCGTGCAAGGAATAACAGTCAAATCCGTTATATAAACATGGATGCAAATTAGTCTCACAAGAGGCATACATCCCTTCAGCCCGGAGGCGTATGAGGATCTATGTCTCTTGCAGTTGGGTGGTGTTCACATTTCAGTTCTCGGCATTGAACAGGTTAAAGGCACACTACCGCCGTAACTGTTCAAAGATACACTTCTGTAACAAATGGTTACGAAACGCGACACACAGTTCTAGTTATGGTTCATTTAGACACAGGAGAATCCAGTTCAGCACGCGTCGTCTTAATATCAAGTAACCTGACAATGACTCCACTCCTTTTCTATAAATACGGTGCTATCAGTACGAGAAACAGTTTAAAATAATTTGAAACGCTAAAGGCTGCACCCAGACCTTCATGAACAGTTGCCTTAGAAGATCAGAGAAGATCAGCAACGTCAGACTCTGGGAGAGAACAGAGCAGATAACAGCAGAGAATGAAATTGGACGAAGAAGATGGGGATGGATCGGTCACAGTCTGAGAAAGCCAGCTTCCAGTATCACTAGGCAGGCATTGTCATGGAACCCCCAGGGAAAGAGGAAAAGAGGTAGGCCGAGAAACTCCTGGCGTCGAGACCTCCAAGCAGACATCAAGAGACTGGGAACCACCTGGAGTAGAATCGAAGGAGAAGCACAGGACAGGAGTTGCTGGAGGTCTCTCGTCGACGGCCTATACCCGGGTAGGGGTGACAGGCTTAAGTAAGTAAGTAAAGGCTGCACAGAATAAATAACTTGAGTGCGATTATGAATGTCCTGTTGCTGCCTGTCCAAACTGGTGTTAAAGTTCATTAGGTGTGGCGACAAGACAGAACAAACACAAATGGTGCAGAAACGTGTCTTCGGATTTATGCGTAATGGTACTTTAAAGCTTTGTGCATGAGCGTGTATCACCAGCGGATATACAACGCTTTTAAGGATGTTATGTTACTTTACATCCGTGAAAGCATTGTACCTGAAAATTTGCAGAGTAATAGCTACCTGCCTCGCAAATGGTCATCGGGCCGGAGTCGGCCGCCCAGACGCGGGCCAACGTCGACCGACATCGGCCCGATGACCTTTTGCGCTTTAGGTAAGGGTTTCTGTGTGTGAGAGTGGGTATGTTTGTATGCATGCATTATCACAGGATATACGTTTGCTGAGAGGTTTTTCAGTGCTGCAATGTTAGACTCTGGAGCCAAGACTCTAGATATTGTTTTGATACAGCAAACGCTACTTGTGTAAGAGCAGACTTTCTTAACTGGGGCCAGCTGCATAAGTGAGCTGAGTCCTGCGCCAGCCACTAAGCAAGGTGCTCCGCTATAGCGGAGCACCTTGCTCAGTGGCTGGCGCAAGACTAAGCTCACTCAAGCTAACTGGCCCCAGGTAACCTGTCCCAGGCTTTGCACAACAAAAAAGGAGCTGGATAGCTCAGGTGCTAGAGGGCACGACTCTCGTCTCGAAAAGTCGCGAGTTCGAATGCAGCTTGGGCAAACGTACGGTCTTTGGTACCCCGTCTTTGAAATCGCCTTCGTGGTGAACAAAAGACGTTAAACCCCTAAAGTCTGTCTTTTCTGTTTTTGCGCAGCAAAATCTGAACTGCGTGTGTTATCAGGATGTATGCTAATGTGCAGGAGTGGTTTCCTGAGAGATAAAAACAAGGGTTTTTTTTTTCAGCTTGAGTGCAGATTAGTTACACACGCGTGGAGTGTTATATATTTTCTTCTCGTGACCACGCAGCCGCTTACCCTAATGTATTTTACCTTGAAGGTGACAGTGAGGAAAGCCGTTGTATGAAGATAAGACACAGGCCGATGTTGGATGCCAAAATGTCTATGAAACACACAGGCTCGAGTAGAGAAATTCTTACACCGGCGTACCTTAGTTTCCAAGTAGCCTACTTTGTTCGCTTGGTAATAACCATGCTATTTCTCCTCTTTAAGCGGAGAAATAACACGGTTATTTCGAAGCGAAGTAGGCTAGAAAACCCGCTAGCATTCTGGCCAGTCATTAGAGTCACGTGTTTCAAAGTTTTACAGACCTGGTCCTTAGACATGTCTGCATGGAGACTACGTTTCTAAGATGCTTGACGTCATGATTGATACTGACGAAACCGGTCGGCGGAAAAGACGCGTAATTTTTCACTGTCATTGACGGTACAATTTGGTGGGCCTCGGAAACCCGCGTGAATCCATGACTGCTACCGTGACTGATGATGCCATTCGGCGATAAAGACGCGTCGTTTCGCGTCTTGTCCACCGAACGATATCGTCAGTTACAGTCAAGGGGTTAAGATCGATGTCCTGTGTCATTAACCCCTTCCCTGCCACTGCACATACATGTCTGTTTCTGGAATATTTGTTAAATTAACGACCAAAAGCCACAACCGTCCAAGAAACTTGGATACAAAATTGGTCCCAGCAGAAGGCGTAGATCCTCATGAGCCCCTGCAGTCGCGGGGACTCATGAAGATCTATGTCTCTTGCGGTTGTATCGTGTTCACTTTTTCGCAGCAGTAAAGGGGTTACGTGCTGGGACCTTCGAATAATCAGTAGCATGATCTGAAAAAAGTCAAGCCTTCCATGCAGAGCAATCAACTCATCTTGACCCGGGTTAATTAGACTTCAGACGTAATCATAAACAAACTTGAGACGTAATAAAAAATACCTGTGTCTAATATCAGTTTGTAAACAATGGTGGCATCCATTTGAAACAATGATCACACGACAGTGTGCTGTTGCCATTGGATTCAACAAAAGCAAAGTTGAATCAAGGACAGATTAGTTTAAATCCGGTAAAAAAATAAACAACAGCGATGACAACAAAAAGAACAGCAACAATAGTAACCAGAGCAACAAGAACAACAACAAGAACAACAACTGCATCCATAAAAGCAACAACAACACTAACCAAAATTAATATCGATGTGAATGTTTTTATTTTATTTTAAAACTCTGTTGACGTTGTTCCAGAAAGCTGCCTTTTCGATTAAGTGTTTTGCTTTTCTCTGAACAGACAACTGTTTTTTTTACCTCTTATACATGGCACCGTGTAATTCGTGTCAAACATAAAAAAGCATGTATGGTATGAAAGTTTGTTTCCGCAAAAGAAATTGTTTATGGTCTTCGGATGTGAAGCGCAGGCAGGAACCCAGTTAGCAAAGGTCCTCTGGCCCATGACGGCCGCAGTGGGCCCGCGCACGTCCGTGCGCGGACCCATTGCGGCCGTCGTGGACCCGAAGACATTTTGCTACTGGGGAAACACTCTGGGAATAGCTTTTACTGACAGGAGAACGATCAAATTTGTCATGGGGCCTTGATAAGAAAGCTTTCGAAAATTGAAGACGATGAGCGGAGTATGGCACGAGAACAGATGCAAGACGCAACTATGCATAATTCCTTCCCTTTCAACAAGGCAAATTAACCCCTTGATTGCTACTGACGAAACCGTTGGGCGTGGGGGGTGGGGGGGGGGGGGGTAACCGTCTTTTCCGCCGAGTGGTATCGATGCGCAGTTACGCGTCTTTTTCGGTACCGTACTGCAAACGGAGTCAATGCTTTTGTTGCCATCTGTTTTCGCCAAGCGGTATAGAGTAGCAGTCAAGGGATTAACCCGTTCAATGCCAGAAGACGCAGGCTGTATTTTTGCAATTTTCGTTAATTCCAATCACAGAAAAACCTAGATGTCCCAGGAACATGGACTCAAAGTGGTGTCAGCAGGAGGCATAGATCCTCATAAGCCCCCCGCAACTGCGGGAGGCTTATGAGGATCAATACTTCTAACATCTCTGTGTGTTCAAACTTTCTCGGCACTGAACAGGTTAAACCTGTGAGCTATTACCTGATTTAAAAAAAAAAACCATATAATATACATGCCGCTGGAGATGGATCGACCGTGATAGCATAAGGTAGTGCCTGATTAGATTGGCGCCTAAAGGCTCCAAGCCAATCAGGCACAACTTTGTGCTATCACGGTCGATCAATCTCCAACAGTTTTGTTTAAAATAACACATTAGTAGTGCACACATGGTTCAGACGAAAAAAAACGTGTCAAAAGACCTGGAATTATGCCAGTTAGCGGAAAATGATACATTTGTTGTGCCGCTCGGATCTCAGACGGACAGACAGCTAGAACAAAGATGATTAGGCTGGATGGCTGGAACATAATATGTTTGTAGTGATCCGAGTTCAGGAAAAAAAAAAACAACAACAACAACAACAAAAATGATTGAGATTGTGCTGAATTTAATTCAAATATTTCTTTGTCATTGCATATTTCTTTACATTGCATATGTACAGTTCTTCATTCTCTACCGACCCCCTCCTAACCGCAAAAATAAGCTGACTGATGCCATGTTCTTTGATCAGTTTTCTGATTTACTTGAATACAGCAACTCACTTCCAGGCAACCTTGCTATTTTGGCAGACTTTAACTCCTACTTTGACTGCCCGCAGAACTCTAGTATTATGAAACTAATGGATCGTCTTTTGAGTGATTTTACCTTGAACAGTGTGTTCGTCAGCCAACTCACAAGCATGGTCATACTCTTGATTGGCTACTACACCGACCAAGTGATAATTTCGTTCAGTCCACTTATGTGTCATATGCACTTGAGTCTGATCATCTATGCGTGATTGCTGATCTAGTTGTTTCAGTGCCACCCTTTCAGCCTGTATTTGTGCAAAAACGAAACATTCGTGCTATTGATCGCCTGGCTTACAAAGATGATTTGCATGAATATCTTAGTGAACACCCTGATCCCTCTGCGGGACAGTTGAACTCGGGTCTGAGATCACTACTTGACAAGCATGCTCCATCTGCTCGCCGTAAAGTGTCATGTCGGATATCCTCACCATGGTTCAGCGCCGTGGGAGGCAAGCTTCTCGCTGCAAAGAGAGAGGGACGACAAGCTGAGAGACTGTGGCTGTCCACTGGACTTACCATGCACAAGCAGATTTTCAGCATTGCTAAAAAATACGTAACTCGTCTGGTACTCGTGGCGAAGACAGCTTTCTTCAATGCCAAGATTGCAGCCTGCACCACCAGCAAGCAGCTCTATAATGTGACCAACAAACTGACTGCTAGAAGGGATCCATCTCCACTCCCGACCATTTTCTCGCCAGTAGAGCTGCCTGATCAGTTCTCTAATGTCTTTAATGAAAAGTTCAGAACATTCGTGATAGACTTGATGGACTTATTTCACAGTCTCCATCACAATATGACGTTCCCTTTTTTGTCAGTGTCTTTCGTCCTTCAGACCTGTCAATGAACAGGAACTTCAAACTGTGCTGAGGAGAACTGCAAACAAAAACACATGTGGTTTAGACCCACTTCCTACTACATTGCTGCACGAGTGTATTGATGTTGTGCTTCCAGTCATGACCAACGTTGTCAATGAGTCCCTGAGGTCTGGTGTTTTTCCGTCGGATTTCAAGTGCGCCATTGTTAAACCTTTGCTTAAAAAAACCCTCTCTAGACCCTAACAATCTACAGAATTACCGCCCTGTCTCAAACCTCCATTTTCTCTCTAAGATCGTTGAGAAGGTTGTGTTGTCGCAACTTCTCGACCATCTGAACCTGAATCATCTTCTTAGTCCCAATCAGTCTGCTTATCGTGCAGGCCATTCCACTGAAACTGCGCTTGAAAAAAATTTATGAATGACCTCCTCAGGCTCTTGATGATGGCAAAGTATCTGTTCTTGCACTGTCAGACCTATCTGCTGCCTTTGATATGATTGACCATGACATTTTGCTACAACGTCTCTATTCTGTGTATGGCATTCATGAAACTGCTTTATCGTGGTTTAGATCATATCTGACATACAGAACTCAATGCATAGTTGTTAATGATAAGCTATCCAGCCCATCCACTGTGCGCTTTGGCGTCCCACAAGGTTCAGTTCTTGGACCAGTCCTCTTTACCCTGTATGTTCAGCCACTGGCAGTGTCTTTAACCGTTTCTCTATATCACATCATGCATTTGCAGATGATACTCAACTCCATGACTCATGTTTACCTGATCAGATTATGGACACAATCTAGAGCCTTCAGGAGTGTGTCTCGGAGACTAAGATGTGGATGACCTCAAACACATTACAGTTGAATGACGGTAAAACTGAGGCCATGATCATTGCTTCCTCGAGGTTGACGAAGACGCTGATACTCCCCCAGTCATTACAAATCTGTGGTGCCACTGTCCCCTTCTCCCCCCATATAAAAAATCTGGGTGTCACACTTGATAGTAGCCTGTCCATGCGCCTTCATGTGAACAACGTTTGCAGATCCGCCTATACTGAACTGCGACGTATTGCTTCAGTCCGCCACTATCTGACACCTGAAGCAACTAAGTACTTGTCTGCGCTTTTGTTTTGTCTAAATTAGACTATTGCAATGCTCTTTTGGCTGGCTGTTCCCAGTGTCTGATTGGCAAACTCCAGAAAATTCAAAACTCAGCTGCTAGGTTGATTCTTAGAGTCCCTAGATCAGATCATATCACACCCCATCTGTCAGCTCTTCACTGGTTACCTGTAACAGCTAGGATTCAGTATAAAATTTCATGCATGACTCACAGTTGTATTACCTGTTCCTGCCCACACTACCATGCCTCTCTTCTCCAGCTGTATACGCCCTCAAGACAGAATTTGCGCTCTGCTGCCGACTCTCGAGTTTTACGTATCCCTCTTGTCAAAACAAAGTCGTTCGGTCAGGGGTCATTCATGTACCAGAGCCCAGTTGTTTGGAATGACCTCCCACGCGAACTGAGATACGTGGATTGGAGAGAGGCATTCAAGCGAGCCCTAAAGACCCATATTTTTTCTGTCGGCTACAAATGTCTTTGTCACACACCTGTCATGTTAAAGTCATCTCTATCTATGTTAGAAAGTAGTGTGTATGTGTGTGTGTGTGTGTGTGTGTGTGTGTGTGTGTGTGTGTGTGTGTGTGTGTGTGTGTGTGTGTGCGTGCGCGCGTGCGTGAATGCGAGTATGAGTCCATAAGCGTAGCACTTTTGAATGGTGACTTTATAGCTTGTTTACAGAGTGCGTTGTATTTTGTTTTAGTACTTTTTGTAAATTGCGTTTTTGTAATTAGTTATTTTTGTACAGTTAGTTTTTGTTAATCGCCTAGAGCTCTAATCTGAGGTTAGGCGCTATACAAGCACTCATTATTATATTTTGGAAAAACACACACACACACCGCAATGACGGATTTAAATGTTTGTTTGCAAATACATTTTTTGTTTTGTTTTGCTTATTGCTTTTTATACGTTTGCTAACAGAGGAGCGGTTAGAAAATGTTTCGTTGTCAAAGACAGCTTATTTATTAAGTTTGTTAAGTTTTTGTGGTAGTTGAGCAGTTAGAAAAGGAAACTGGAATTACGCTGGATCTAAAGACATTTTTTTTCCTCCCAGAATGTTATTTAACGTCTCTTCACTCAGCGGTGATATTATGAAAAAAGAAGAAAAAAAATTAAAAAGAAGAAAAAACCCAAAGATATTTCAATAGTAAACCCACTGTAATCAAGAAAAGCAATAATTAACAACTACATAAATATTATAACAATTTGCCAACCGGGCTATGCTATGACCTATTGCATTAACTAGTGAAACTGCTATGTTCTGATGTAAAAACATTATTTATATTTTCTGGTAAATTTTTTTACCTTTATATTATTTTGTTTCAACAAAGTTTTCTGTATAGGATCTACCGACATCCAACCATACAATTCGTCATTCTGTTTTGAAATTAACAAAAGAGGCAATGACAGATTTGAATGTTTGTTTGTCAAAATCAGTAGCGTATTTTTCTAAGTTTTTGGCGGGTAGGTTTTCTTGACAGACGAGCTGTAAAGGAAGCTTTAATTGATGCTATACTGACGAGAAAAGAAAATGCGACACTTTCGGAACCATCGAAACACTGAAGTGTTAACGATGGTTCCGAAAATGTCGCATTTCCTTTGCTCGTCACTATAGATGCGCTGGCATCTAAACAGTCAAATTCGTAATTGCATTTTTGACAAACATGCGCGATGACGGATTTCAAGGTTTGGTTGTCAATACAGCCAACACTGCAGCTATAGTTGTGTGTGTGTTTTCTCGCCAGAAGTAGAAGTCAGAGAAGGAAACTTTACCCTCATAAAGTGCGAAAACTGGGCCGATAATCACGCGCGTACGGTCTCGACGACGGATGGGCTTTTCATCGTACAGCACCCCAGGGGGTTCTTTGTGCGGCTGTAGGTTTTTCGGTGATGTAACTGACAGGCACGCAAACGGCTCGAACAATCGCAGAAAAAAAAAAGGATCTGAATTTCAGACTAGTCTGCTCTGTGTCTCAAAGACATGTTCTGCGCATAGATTTCGTTCTAAGACTGAATTATTCTTGTACGTTGTTTGCTTGTGTATCTGCGCGCAACATGTCTAAAATGTTATGTGTAGGTGCATGCAGCATTTCCAAGAGCCAAAGGAGAATATTTTACTTATGGAGTGACCTTTGGGAGACTAGTCGACTTCAACAGCGCAAGAGTAGTGCTTGGTGCGTTGCGATCCAACTATGGCAACTTTGCTGTGACCCTTTTACTGCCGGTAGCTGCAGATTGTCTTGTTTGAAATCTTCAACTTCGAAAATCCACCGCCATGCAAGGAACATTGGATACAAAGTGTTTTAGCAAGAGGCATAGATCCTCATGAGCCCCCGCAACTGCGGGGGCTCATGAGGATCTATGCCTCTTGCAGATGGGTAGTGAAAAGTTTTCTCGGCAGTAAACAGATCCAAGCAAAGCAATCGATCTGTAAAATGGACCATTTGTTCTTGAAAGAAAAAGCAGTAAAAGAAATTTATGTACGCCATGCTGTAAGCAGTGAGAATTCAGGGCGTACTGCGGTTCCTATAATAACGCCCTTTTGAGGAATAACTTGAGCAGGACCCAGCAAGAGGCACAGATGCTCATGAGCCCCCTGCGGATGCAAGGGCTTTTGACTATCTATGCCTCTTGCAGATGGTAACTGACGGAGGTTTCGCAAGACTGGGGTCAAGTACGTGAAATTGTGCCCGCAACCTTTTCCAAGGAAGCGTTGGAAACATAAACTTCACGCTAAGTGAAGAACGAAGTGAAAAGTCGTCTGCTTGTGTCGCCGCTTGCGCGGTAAAGTGTGCTTGTAACAAAAAGCTTTCTGGATTGTTCTGTGTGTGTGTGTTCTTTTGGAAGAATGCGCAGTGACCCCTTTGGGTGTCGGTAGTGGTTTTAGTCGCGATGATTCCTGTAAGAGTCACTGATCGCGACTAAAACCACTATCGACACCCAAGGGGTTAAAACAGTGGAGTTGATAAACGATTTTTTTGGGGGGTCACTACTTTTTTGTTCGTGTGTGGTATGTGGCTTATAGCAAAGTTTCAAAATGAAATTGAAACTTTAAAACCATTTTTTTAGGTCAGTGAGTATAGTGCTTCAAAATGTCATAAGTCACCATAAGTGCGTAAGCAGACGGCTGCGAGGTGAGGTAGGGCCCTTACGAGCATTTCCACGTGCGCGCAGATATACAACTTAAAGCGACCTGTTACACGGCTGTCGATACAACGGATTCCCCATGTCTTGCCACAACTGAAACTTTTCTCTAACCTTCTTTTCACAGTCCATGTGAGCAGACACACGTCACAGATTCTTTCTACAGCCACTGTTGACCTGATGCGAGTCGGTGGAACTATCCTACGTACAATGGAGTCAGTTGCATGAGTGAGCTTGATTCTGCGCCAGCCACTAAGCAAGGTGCTCCGCTTTAGCGGAGCACCTTGCTTAGTGGCTGGCGCAGGACTAAGCTCGCTCATGCAACTGGCCCTAGATCAGCAGAAAAGTCTTTCATATTACGTCATTCAAGCTTCACAAGTGTCACGTGCCTTTGTCCGTCATTAGTAGCGGTTTTTGGCGCATTGATTTCTGAAGTAGCGGTTTTTGTGGCGATATAGAATCCGTATGGCTCTTGCCGCGGTAGGCATATCCCTATTTGATACTTACCTCTGTGTTCTTCAGATCCAGAAAGTCTTGTGTGTTGAAGGACACTGCGACGCTTTGTCAATATCTCATGTCTACAATCATAGCCCCGCGGCTGACTTTTTAAAGCCCCGCGCAGCTAAAATGTCAACTCTGCCACAGAAGCGAATGCTTCAGTAAGTGACGCAGATCCATCTGAGACGTTGAAGGGCTCAAGAGGTTCTAATCGCTCAACGGTCTAACTGGTGGATCACACTTACGTCCGAGTTTATCAGGCTGAGGAGACTAACGGGATCTCGTCCGTGATGGATAATTGCATGTATAAGCAGCGAGGCAGCGAGCGCAATAAAAGGGAGCGAGAGTCAAGTAACCTATTTGAGTCCGAAATAGCTCAGGCGGTTAAACGTCGGAGCAGGAGAGCGAAGGGAATCGCCGGGTCGTGGGTTCGAATCCCGTCCCGGCCCCGGTAGCTGGACTCACAATCCAGGGAAAAAAAGCGGATTTGTTCAATAGCATGTCCGTTGAAAGGTCCTGGTAAATCAAAGTGGCACAGTTGGAGTGCGCCTGAGTTGATCAGTGTTCAGGTCGTACTCCATAGACAATAGATTTCCCTGTCCCCCATAACCCGCCCGTCAGGGCCGTCCATGATCACCTCGGTGCTGTGGACGTTAAACCCGAACTAACCAGTAACCTATTGTATGTAACTTATTATCTGTGTGACAGACTTTGCAAACTTGAAACTTGTATTATGCTTCTTGCTGCTCGGGTCATTGAAGAGCTATGCTTCAAGGAGATTTAAGGAGTTTGTTCTACAGAGCAGACGATGTCTAGATGTTCCCTTGGCTCCGGTGGTTTCGAATCTTTGGACAAAACCAGCAGCTAGGATACTGTCACCGACAGGGATTCAGCACTCTTTTTTTTTTTTTTTAATTTGCTAACGCTCATCTGAAGGATTACAAGAAGCGATTGTGTAAGAATCGCCAGCAATCGCGTATCGTTATTGTGTGCTAATTGTGCAAGGGATATAATATCGTGTGCACATTCTTTTTTTCCGTCGGATTTAACTGTGTGATTGTGCCATCTCTAAGCACCTTGATCTACCTGCAAAAGGTGAACTGATTTTATGGATATATTGAAATATTTAAGTTCTACGTTTATTGCTCTGTTTGTGATTGTTTCTGGGGTCAAGGTTATCAGCAGTGTCAAGGCAGCGATTGTGGTAGACTTATGAGAGTGCGTGTTTTGTTTCCGTGCGTGTCTGAATTGTGTAGTTTTCTCTAATTTTATACCGTGTTATATTACTGAGAAATCGCTGGGAAGAGTCCGAAGGAATAAACAGGTAAGAACAATGAACACAAACGCAAGTAGATGTGCCATTATTGGTAGTGTGCAGCGTCGATAAAATATAGCTTGTTTGTCCGATCATCCACTGTTTGTACTACGTCAAAGCTGAAAGGCCTAAGATTGAATAAACACGCGAAGTCGAAGGTGGAATACCGTCCGCAGTCTCATTATTTACACGCTGCCTTAACCCTTTGTGCTGTTGACTCCTCTGTGGGACATCGGCAGTACTGTGTCCGCCCATTAAACACGACCGGGAGGGAGATTTATGTCCGCCGTGCCAGGCCGGTCCACTGATACCAGCCCGGTCCCGCGTGAATATCTCTTGTCTAATTAGCCGCAGGCCAACGGAATAGGAAAGTTCCCAGACAGTCCTTGCTTTTGCTAGAAGTTACGTGTACTGTCTGCTTTCGAAAGTGAGGAGGATTCTAGAAGTTATCTTAACTCATTCAGCCCTGGCACACTACAGCAAGACATTGATCGAGCATGATAGTTCAAGGGTGGTGCCAGCGGAATAACCTCAGTGGCGCACAAAGGCGTCAAGCTATCTGGCACCACGGCCCTTGACTGAACTATCGTACTCGATCCGTCTAGAATTGTAATGCAATCTTTCAAAATTAGGGATTTCGGTCCTGGGGCAGAATGTGTTAAATCAAACTCAGGTCGGAGACAATAGATTGCTGGGTGTAGATACTCAGTGATAGCTGAATATTCCGTCATCAATAATAGACTTTGTACGGAAATCAGTGGTAGGTCAAAACTGCATGCGTTTCGACGCAAACAGTGGATGAAAAGCCCGGACGAACTTTTAATACAGTTTTCGTCGAAATAGATGCAATTTCCAGCACGAAAACAGTAGATTAACTCATTCGCTTAAGCCGCGCATCCGGATACGGCTGGTTGCGAATGAGTTAAAAACCCGGACAAACATGCGATATATCATGTTTGTCAGGACTTTTAATCGACTGTTCAGTTGTTAGGAAACACCTGCAGTTAAAAGTCCTACTTCGCCTGCGCAACGTCTGTTCAAATACTGATGACTTCTGGACGCAACGCGAACTGCCATTTGATTCCGTCAGTCAGTGCCCTTTCTTCACACAGCAATACTTCCGTATGTAAGCCACAATAAGACTTGATTTGTATATGTACATGTGTTTACCAATTCCATCGCTCACCGGCCGGCACACACACCACATAAAAAAAGAGCATTGACCTTTACAGAGTGTGTCAGGGGAAATGATGTCGCACTGCACCGGAAGGTGATACAGTTCGGCAGTGCTTTGATAACCTTGACCGTTTGCACATGACATACTTTGTGTACGTGACTCGGTTACTTGTGTGCATGTATTATCGTCAACGCTGAACATTTTACGTAAATTGTATGTCAGTGCTGAAAATGAGTTTCTATAAACAGGTGCTATTAATTTCAATGTGCATTCACTGACTTCAAGAACTACCTTAATATGCAAGTGGCACAGAGTTTCATAAGCACTTGCAGCTGCAGGGACTCGTGAGAACTTGTGCATCTTGCCGAAAACGGCTTTGGCATTCCGTTTTTGGTTCTGTTCATCAAGGAGATTCAATCTGTTAATGTGCATGAAGTTGTCCCTATTCATCATCTGCTTCGCTTTCTGATATCTCCCTCTCCGGATCGCAGAAGGTGCTCGGGCCGCAGTTTATCGCCACAAGTTCCTCGGGCCGATATCAGTTGCCGAGGGCCAGTGCACATCAGTGCGCGGGCCAACTACGGCTGACACCGGCCAAGGAACCTTACTTTCTTGTTTTTTAATTTCTTAAGAGGTTTTAACTCTTTCAGTCCGGCGCACGTATTTCCCAAAATTTGGATGCGTCATCTAACGACTATGCACCTGTTGCAGGAGATGGATCGACCATGATAATTCAAGGGCAGTGCCAGATTAGCTTGGCGCCGACAGGCCCCAAGCTAATCTGGCACTACCCTTAAATGATCATGGTCGATCCATCTCCTGCTGTAGTGCGTCAGGGCTGAATGGGTTAAGCTTTCGCGCGTAATCTATATGCAGTCATGCCAGAAGAGAAAATTTATGTTTTCGCGCGGGTGGCGTTTCTTCAAAATGTCTTCACCAACAACATGTCCATTCATCACTCGATCAGGTGTGTTTACACGCGATATACACTCGAGTCCTTGTATCAGTCCTGTTTGCGATAGATAACCGGTGGGTGCAGTCATTCATGATGTCATCCTTGAGAGAACTGGACTAATTCACGTGGGATGGCGTCACACACTTTGAGTACGGCAAGAACCAGTGGGTATAACCGTTGACGTTTCATGCGTTAGTGTAGTATGTAAGGTGTCCAGACCGTCTTAACTCCTTAAATGAAGAAAAAATGCGAACACCACCCAACTGCAAGAGACAAAGAACATCATGAGCCCCCGCAGATGCGGGGACTCATGAGGTTCTTTGCCTCTTGCTGAAGATTTATTTATCACCTATCCGAACAAGTATACTAGTCCGAACGCTTCACCGATTGTTCTGGTCAGCAAAAATCTTGCCAACTCAGAAAGGCCTTCTTCGTTTGATGGGATTATTTGGTGTATATTTGTTCTCTTTTTCAGAGACAAAATTTTGCGCTGACTGGCAGAAAGGGATCACAGTCATATCTTTTCCTGTGTGCTTTTCGAAAGTACTGCGGATCGTCTGTAACAACGTAGGATAAAACAAAACTTTGGATGTAACAATGACTTAGACGTAGTGACCAGATTTTTTTCTTCTATTTTTATGTACGTTGTTCAACAAAAATGTTTGACATTTTGTTAGTTCTAAAGATGACTATGTGCATTAAAAAGAGATGATCAGGACGAAATTTCATAGCAGCTTAACAGCAAAAACAAAGCCTTCGCCTACGTGTATCTTAGAAAGTCGAGGAGACTGCTGCCTATTGAAGGCAAAAAGCATACGTCCATTTCCGTGCAAAGCGAGAGTTTCATTGTAATACAACAGAAATCTCGCTTTCACAAAATTGGACTTCTTGACTTTTTCCCTTACACGGCAGACTGTAATAATGCCGTCTCGATGGCCTCATTCTGCCTTTCTTTTTTTTTTTTTTTTTTCTTTTTTTTTTTTTTTGTCTTTTCATTGATGGCTTATTCTGTTTAGCGTCTTTAACACATTCTACCCCAGGACCGAAATCTCCAAATTTTGAAGTTGTCCTCTGAAGGACTGTATTACAGTTGTAGAGACAGATCGAGCATGACAGTTCAAGGGTGTTGGCAGAATAGCATGGCACCTAGAGGCGCCAAGCTATTCTGGCACCACCCTTGAACTATCATGCTCGATACATGTCTTGCTGTGCAGTGTCGGGGCTGAATGAGTTAAAATATGTTAGTTTTTAGTTGTGTCCTAATTCCAAAATAACACCTCAAATTAAGAAACTAGTGTGCTTATGTAGCAAGAGGAATGGCTGCTGAAGCACTTCATGTGAATCTATGCCTCTTGCAAATGGATTGTATTGAAGATTATTGTTGGTATCTTTCTGTTCGTTTTTGTTGAACGTTATTCCATTTGAAGTTGCCAATGCAGGAGAAGGGTTATCGGGCGGCTTCTGTTTTGTCTGTTATTTCATGCATCCTTTTCCTGTAGCAATGGGGTAAATGCTTATTTTTTTAGAATGCTTTTAACCCATATCACACTGAGGCTAAAAGCTTCAAATTTGTATACTGCCATATGCAAGCCACATTATAGTACTTACAGATAAGGATATAGACCAATAGCTTTAATTCAAGGGTAGTGCCAGAATAGCTTGGCACTACCCTTCAACTATTTTAGTCAAACTTATTTCGCACACTGGTGTATTCCGAATGATAAGGGTTAAACGTTGGAGAATAGTGGAACTTTCAGTCAGCGCAACAGTTTGGAGCTGCAAGAATATTTTGTAGTAGAGTACCTTTTCTTCATTTTTCTGTAGCGTCGGAGTAACAGAGGCAAAATAAATGCTATTCCTGAGCGTGCGCCTTTCGCTTTGCTGATCGTTTATAAGTCACTGTGTTGGTCAGTCTAGGATTCTGATTTCTGTTTTGAGGGCAGTGACCGCGTAAACCCGTTCCTAATAGAACGTGTTCAATTTTTACTGGTCGCAAGCGTATCTCCTGAACTCGTGTCCACAAACCAGAGCAAGACCTAGGAAATATTCCCAGTGAGCAAAAGATCATCGGGCCTACGTCGGCCCGAGGACCTTTTGCTACTATTTTTTTTTTGTCTTTTTTTTTTTCCAGCTGGGTTTCCGACCTAAACACCGTGAAGCTGCGGCGGGTAATATGGTCCACCTCGTTTGGCCCAGCTAACAGTCGCCTTTCATTAGACACACTCACACGCTCACACGATGCGCGGCGACAACTTGAAACCAGCCGCCCGTGTAAATTTAGCTATGTGGCTCCCAGGGTCAAGCTAACACCATATTAGAACATCTTTTACTCATGGTGCGAGTTGGTTACTCGAAGGAGGCGTGCCGACCGTGACAGATCAAGGATTGTGCCCGATTAGCTAATCGGGCACTGCCCTTGAACTGTCAGGGTGGGGTCTTTACGCACAGTTGGCTCTGGAGAGGAAAGAAAAGCAAGATGCCTCTCTGTACATACCACGTGTCTTCAGTACTGGTTGCATTCATGCGGCAAAAGACCAAACCTTCAAGAAGCCTTCAGGACTCCAAACTATACCCTGTAAACTCCGCCAGTGATTGGGTCCAGCCATTTGCATAGTGTTCCTCGTTCGGTCTGAAATGTATATTTGTATGCGGATCTGTGATTTTGGACCTTACGGCCTTGCGGCCGTAAGGTATAAAAACACAGACCCGCACTGACATAACCGGGTTTTCAGCCAGCCCCGGCGATTCACTTCCAAAGGATCCGTAATTCGGTCAGTGTCACTGGGACTTAAAATCTGAGCCGTGTACTGTTCGCTGTTCCGTTTTACGTCCCTCTGAAGGAAAGGCCAGAACACACTTCTGCCCTGTGAACTTGAAGGCAAGAGACATAAGTCCAGTTTTGCGAAAAGCGAGATTTTCACTCTTTCACAATGGAAACGTCGCTTTTCGCAAAAATGGACTTAGTCTTTTTGTGATCACAGGGTGGCGATATTGTGTAAGGACGCGTACAAGACACTTCATTTGAAGAGCCTGACTGTGTTAGCCTGTCGCTGAGACGTAAAGTACGGCATGTCCGTAGGCCTATGCAGCTCTTTAATTAAGTTATATTAGTCTGTTAGCGTCGCTGGGACTTTAGGGCCACAGACATAAAGTGCAGCATGTCTACAGGCCTATGCAGCACTAGATATACATTCATGCCTGTGTAAAATCCATTCATGTCTATGTAAAATCTTTTTTTGTCTATGGTGAAATCCATTAGTATTATGTTCGAAGGACACCCGGTCCTTTAACCCATTACATCCTGTAGCTGAATTTTTAAAATTTGCTTATTGTCCTGTAACGGCTACATTACAGAACGGGAGATAGATCAAGGGCCATTTTTTTTACCAGCAGACAGTGAAGAAGGCAATGTCCATTATTAGCCGAAAAGACCATATTTTAAATACAAAATTTACACTGCTGCTCTCACCCCGCCGGTACAGATGTCACAGCTGTAAGACAAACAGAAGAAAGTTCTCTTTTATTCCCACCGCTGTTGTTCTATTGAACAAAGTGACACAGACTTTTATTAAATGTATTCAGCATGGACATCTGTACTTGAGCATGAGGGAGATTGTCAGTGCCAGTTTGTTCTTGTACGGATTATGTGGTAATAGATTTTTTATATACATGTATGTCATTATTAGCATAGATGTCTGTATTAGTATAGTTGTCAGCA
This sequence comes from Semisulcospira habei, assembly GCA_036245525.1. Lineage (NCBI taxonomy): Eukaryota > Metazoa > Mollusca > Gastropoda > Semisulcospiridae > Semisulcospira > Semisulcospira habei. The sequence goes on from BTPG01000008.1 coordinate 43,971,460, forward strand.
TTAGTATAGTTGTCAGTATTAGCATAGCTGTCAGTATTAGTATAGCTCTTAATTCTGCGTGCATGGGTGCCTGTGTGCCTGGGTGTATGAGTTACACTTTGCGCTTTGCAGAGATGTTAAGTTTATATCATTATAATCTTTAACCCCTTGACCGGTACTGACGATACCGGTGGGCGGATAATAATAATAATAATAATAATAATAATAATAATAATAATAATAATAATAATAACGGTATTTATAATGCGCTTATCTTATAATAATTATAACTCTAAGCGCGCACTCACAACTCGCGCACGCATGCGCACGCTTTAGACGACTCACGTACCACAAATAGTGAAATACATTAAGACAGTCAGCTTGGGGTAGGGGTGTGTTGATATAGTGCTAGAACTGTTGAAAGAGGTGAGTTTTGAGGGCGGACTGGAAGGAGGAGAGAGAGTGTTTCTGACGGAGAGATAGTGGGAGAGTGTTCCAGGTGGATGGACCGTATACTGAGAAGGAGCGGGGGCCGAAAGTGCTGAGTTTGGTGCGGAGGATGTGAAGGCGGAGAGGGTCGGAGGCGGAGCGGAGGCAGCGGGGAGGAGTGTAGGGGTGAAGTAAGTTTGAGAGATAGGCAGGAGCGCAGTTGTTCAGGGATTTGTAGCAGAGAGACAGAATCTTGTATTGGATGCGTTGGGGGATGGGAAGCCAGTGAAGGAGTTTGAGCAGGGGAGTGATGTGGTCGGATTTTTTCTTACTGAGGACGAGGCGGGCAGCATTGTTCTGGACGCGCTGGAGAGTGAAAGTGGTGGAGTGAGGGAGGCCGGGGTGGTTACGCGTCTTTTCCGCCGAGTAGTATCGTCAGTACCAGCTAAGGGATTAACGAAAGCAAATTGAAAGTAGAAGTAATTCCTGCAAGTTTTCGAGAGTCTTTCAATAAAAGTGCACTTTCAAACACAGAATCTGCCAGTTGAACAAACTGGCTGTCCTTCGCATTGGCCGTAAATGGTGTGTGCAAAGGTGTTTGGTGACGAAACTCAGATCTACCTCTGCCCGAAAGCCTCTTGCATACTGACTTTGTTTCTACTTTTTTTTTTTTTTTTTTTTTTTTTTTTTTTTTGAAGCGTTCTCCGACAGTCTCGCTTGACCAACTGTGTTAAACCACAGGCGCTGCACGCCTGTGTCTTTTCTATATCTGGCGCGTCGCGTGTATTTCGTCTATATGTGCACAACTAAAGCAGTGTACAGACAGACGCTATGCCCACGAAGCGTGATACTGATAGGAAAAGTTATGGGCTTTAAGTCGAGCGCCTGTGGTCGAAACAGTCAGTTGGGGAATATGGATCAGCCATGTTAGTTCGTGCTTGGTTAATTTGGTACCTTCCCAGGCTGGCCCCACGTAATATACTCTGGCACAGCTTTTGAACTATCCTGGCAGACCTTTTTTTGCTACCGGTAGAGTCTGCTATAACTGAAAGAGAAATAGAATTAATCTTACGATGATTTCTTGGCCTTGTCCATTAACTGATTCAGTCCCGACACACCATAGCAAGATAGGGAATGACTATGATAGGCGCCAAGCTATTCTGTCACCACCCTTGAACTATCATGGTCGATCTGTCTCCTGAATTGTGATGTAGTCCTCAGAGGGCAACTCCAAATGTGGGTATTTCGTACCTGGGACCCAATTGGTTCAAGGTTACCGGCGATACGTACACCGTGTGTTATCATGCTACAGATGTCTGATGTTTACTACAACATAATGTATCTCAGTTGCATTCAAATTTAAGTAAGACAGTCTATTGATTTTTCCAAACGTGTCGTTACCATTATTACCCACAGTTCTTCCATCCGTGGAGCTTCAAAATAGGGAAGAGTAGGACGAAATCAGTCCCAGTAACTGGACCATAAAAGCGATGTAAATATCCGCCCAAACGTTCAAGTCTCTGAGAAAGATCTTCCGGCCGCCGTGTGGCGGGCCAACTGCGGCCGACGTCGGACCGCCCGACGAAATTTTGCTCTTAGTGTTATCGGTGGTTTCACCTGGCTCAGTACGTGTCGTAGATTTGCCGCATGCATTCGGAGTTGTGCGGTGTGTGCACGCAGGCAGGCAGACTTTCAGAACACTCGCAGACTCAACCAGTAAGGCACGTGTGCCAGAGGCATAGATTCTCATGCACCCTTGCAGCTGCAGTGGCATCATGCAAATCTATGTCTCTTGCGAGACAGATAATATGCTTCCTGTGCTCGTTCACTGAGGAAGTCATTGAGGTTGTATTTCTAAGCCTGTACTCTATTCCGCCTTGTTGGAACAAATAATAGAATCAGAGTTTTTAATATGTTGCGAAGGATTCGAGTGATAGACGAACTGTAAAGGAACGAGTGTGCGTATTTTAAGCGGGGATGTTGTGAGGTGGATACCTTGTGTGGTTGCTGAATGTTGTGTTTGCTTAAAGTCGTGACTTATCGTTGTGGCTTAGGCGGCACACATAAACTTTAATCGCTTACTATTGTTTAAATCAGATCGAAGTTACTGTGATCAGTTTAGAACTCCATCTTTTTGTTCTAGCTGAATTATTCCATTACACCCTGAGTCCGATCAGTTTTGCCTATTTGCTTATTGTTCTATGAAGGCTGCACTACAGATTAGGTGATAGATCAACCATTTTAGTTCAAAGGTGGTGCCAGAATAGCTTGGCGCCTCTGGCGCCAAGCTATTCTGGCACCACCCTTGAACTATCATAGTCACGTTTATCTCTTACAATAGTGTATCAGGGTTATAATTTTTTATAGTTCTGAAGAATACTTCTATCTGCATGCGGTACCAGCGTTGCGAATAAGCCGAGAAAGCAGAGAACTTGTGAAGACCAGACGAATGACCCACGGGTTGCTCGTTTATGAGGAAGCCTAGATCAGTAGGACACAACGAATTCTGACGCTTCGGCGTACTGATTGTTGAGTATGCAAATGCCTTTCGACCAACATACACCAGGTAGGCTAAACATCGGAAAGAACAGTCTGGAAACCGATTTTCTAAGAGAAGTGTTGGAGCACGCATGGACCTTTCCAAGCACAGATATACACCACCTTGAACATTCTTATCAAACTGCAAGTACGTAAAGATTGTTCAAGATGGTGTAATATAATTATTTTTTTTTAAACCGGGTTGGTTCGAGTTCAGTGCATTTTTTTAAACTGTCGAACGGAAACTTTTTTTTCACTTCGTGTTGTCAGTAAGACCATCAGTGGACTTCAGGTATGCTATTGTGTCGTAATTGTCCGTTCTAATCGTGTTTCTTGCTTTGATGGGAATTTCGTCATATCTTACGCGCTCGGCAGTCACCATTTGGTCTGGATTTAGAAAAGGCGTTGCTGTACCCACCGCTCGTTACAGTAGTGAGGTTACGTTTACACCGACTGACTCCCAACAACGAATGAGAGCGAAGTTACGTCGGATAACCAGTGTGTTCCAGAAGCATAGACAACGCTCCACACATCTCCAAGAGACATAGAGCCTCATGAGTCCGGAGATGTTTGGAGCGTTGCCTATACTTACGGTACGAGCTATACCGGACTTTGCTCAAACGAAACCTTTCTATATTATAA